>RJWM01007131.1:0-79953 GCA_004363535.1 Dasyprocta punctata | reverse complement strand
CATTTTTTAGCTGAGAGAATATTTCTGATTTGAATTTCTCTATAGCTTCATCAAGCTGTTTCTTTATTGCATTTTCTATCATTTCAGAAAGTCTATTTGTGTGACTCCCACTGTCTTCCATTTCAGTGTCTCTTGGGTTTGTTCTTTGTGGGCTGGGGGACTGAGACTGCCTCTTGGTCTTTTGTTTTGTCATTTTCTTGTGGAATCTATGTGGCTCTGTGTCCTGTGAGGCTGGCTGGACGTTCCCCTGAGGTTCGTGCTGATTTTTGGGTCACACTGAATCACAGGACCTGGTGGGCTGGCTTCTGCATGCACCAAGGGAGGGCGGCCTCCTGGGGCATGTGGGTGGAGACTCCGCCTTAACTGGGTTTGGGTCAAGGCCTCCCCATCCCAGGGAGCTAGGCGGGGTACCCCGAGTGATGCCGACCCGGTCCTGGTTCTGTCTGCAAGTTCAGCCCAACAGCTATGCAGGCGGCGCAAGTCTGGGCAGGTCCCAGGCCTACAGTGCCGGGAGCAGCCCTGCTGGGCGGGGTGGGTCTGCACGCGAGCTGTGGGATGGCACACACACAGGCCGCTCCCAGCTGGAGAATGGAGCTGGCGTGCGCTCTGCACTCTGGTGGGTTGGGGGTCCAAGCTCTCCAGGTCCCTACAGCTATGTTGGTCAGTTCCGGGTGAGCAGCTCTGGGGTCCTGGGCTGATCTGGGCTGGGCTGCGTACCTCTGTGTCCTGCGAGGCTGACTGGCATTCCCCTGAGGTTCGCGCTGATTCTTGCGGCGTGCAGGATCCCAGGACCCGGTGGGCTCCTCTTCAAATTCTTGTTCCTTGAATTTTTTTTCTAGGTAGTATATATGAGTTTCATGAAAAATTTTATTTATTTTTTAATTTTAAAGAGGATAAAACCAAGGAAAATAAAACAGAATAAAATAAAAATAAACCAGTATAAGTGATGCAGGACTTCAAAACCTTATGAAATGAATAATAGTTACCATAATGCCTTTTGTTGTCTTCAAGCAACTGCAGATACCTTTGGACATAGTAAAAATTGAGCGGAACAGAATAGAATAGAAACAATAAAAGCAAAACAATGAATGCAATAAAGGACGTCAAAACAAGCCAATAGTAAATCCAAAATGGCTACCATAATATGTCTTGCTCTTTCAAATAGCTGCTCATGCCATCAGATTTAACATAATCAAATGAAACAAAAGAGAATAAAACCCAACCCAACAAAATAATAGAAATGATATGGCTTCCCAGCTGGGATCACTTCCTAATGAGGCCTGGTTCTCTCCCTCCACAGTCTGTGAATGGCACTGACTCATGGAGAGAGGCTTGGGTGTGGCTATCCCCACTCTGGTAGCAGCCCACACATGGTGCTAGTTTCCAGTCAGGGATCACCTGGTGAGGCCTGGCTCCCCTCCTCTGCCCATGCAAAAATTTAAAAAAATTCAATCTTTGGCATAAATGAGCTAAGGGCTTTCATTTTATTTTATTTTATTTTATTTTATTTTTGGTGGTACCAGCGATCAAACTCACAGCCTCTCACCTGCCAGACAGGCGCTTAAGCCACTGAGCCAAACTCCTGGCCCTAGTTTTTTGAGACAGGGTTGCATTATGTAGCTCAGGCTGGCCTTGTGCTCATGTTGTAGCCTAAACCGGCCTTAAACTCACAACGCTCCTCCTACCTCAGCCTCCTGAGTGCTGGGATTAAAGGTGTGTGCCACCACACCTGGCTCTAAGGGCATATATTTTAATGTGGTTGATAATTTTTTAAAATTTTATTTTATGGAAAAAATAAAACAAAATTTTGTAACAAAATAATAAGAGAATAACAATAGTTAATGCATTGCATATTGTTATCTTCAAAGTAGTTACTCAGAGTACAAGGTATGAGCATAAAAGATTCTCCAAATGATATTAGCACAAACTTTTCTTTTCAATGGGCTAAACAAAACTAGTAGTATAACTATCTTGTAGCTGTTTTCCTTTTCCATTTCTTCCTCCCTGCCCCCACCCTAGTTTCTCTTTCTTTTTGAACAGTTTCTTCCCATTTCACAAAATCTATTCATTTTGGTCCTAATTTACTCTTTCAGTTTCTCACACCATGGAGAAAATGCAATGTTCACACATGTGAGTCTGATTATTTTCACTTATGAGTATGGTCTCAAATTGGATCCATTTACCTATAAATATCTCAAGTTCATTCTTCTTTATGGCTGAGTAGTACCCCATTGTATAAAAATGCTGGAGGGGCTGTGAGGAAAAGGTACCCTTCTCCACTGTTGGTGGGAGTGCAACCACTGTGGAAATAAGTGTGGAGATTCTTCAAAAAACCAGAATTATAGGTACCATTTGAACCAACTCTTCCCCTTCTGGGTATCTTCCCAGAAGAACTAAAAACATCATACCACAGTGATATATGTGCCCTTATGTTTAATAGTAGCACCATTTATAATAGCTAAATCTTGAAAATAACCCAAATGCCCATAAACTGAGGAATGGATAGAAATGATGTGGTCTGTTTTATTTTTTTACAGTGGTTGATAATTTTAATCACATGGTGCAAAACATTCTTAAGTTCAAGTGACATTTTTGGCTAGCCAGTATTTCTCAATGGATGACACAATGTGTAGACTCATCAACCTCTTTGACCTGAGTTATGATGTTTGTTTTTCACTCATTTTGTCTAGGGTTAGCTGTGAGTTTTCTAAAACTGTGACTGAAACAAGTTCAGGGAAGAGGTGTAGATGAAAATGGTAAATAAATATGGGCAGGCTACATGTGGACTAAGATAAATCTCAGATTCTGACTTAAAGTCCAGATGCAGCTGTACAACTGAAGTACATCAACTCACTTACCACTACAAAGCCCACCACCAGATAGCTTGTCACTTGCTATTCACTGATAGGGTTTTGATCTGAGTCTGCAAGCTGTTGATTTAGAATGACTTCTGTGCAGTCAGACCTCTCTGCTACTGTTCATCTGTATTTGAAGCTACTCCCTAGTGCTAGCATCACCAGCTCAGCTCTGCCACAGATCATCAGTCAGGAATTTTCATGAGGAGCACAAACTAAATCACTCACATGAGTAGGGTTCGTACTTCTATGGAAATCTAATGCTGCTGCTTCTTTGATAGGAGGTGGAAGCTCAGGCAGTAAAGTTAGGGAGGGAAATGGTAAATACAGCTGAAGCTTTGCTTGCCCGTGCTTACTTCTGCTGTGCAGCCCAGTTCCTAACAGGCCATGACTGGTCCTGTCCGTGGCCTGAGACTTAGAGACTTCTGCTCTAGGCTTTCCCACAAAACATAATCACCTGGTGAATTTTCCAGTGTACATAGTATATTCCCTCCAACATGCTCACTTCCTTGAGTCATTTAATCCCATCTGCTATCTCCTATGGCAATTCCAGGATTTTTGCTGCATTTATTCAAGCTATCACTTTTTCCATGTATTTAGGATGCATTTTATTATGGGACTTGTAATCAATGAACTGCACCAGTGTAATTCTTTATCTGACATTCCCTCTGATTGATTTTATTTAACTTTCTCATGTGATGTTTCGCTGAACTGAATTCATTTCAGAGAGGTACTCTTCACCTTGTCTTGATTATTATTTCAGTGTAAAACCTACTGTTTCTATTCTTCCCAAAGAACAGTCTTCTAAAATACAAATACAGGAAAGGTTTTCTTGATGCAAATGGATGAAATGGCAGGTCAAAGGAGAGAACAATTATAATATCCTAAAGGTGGGGAAGCAGTGAGAAGGGAGTAAAATCTGTTCTCAGAATCCTCTGACCCTGCTAGTGCTGTCTCCATGGTGATAAGAAATTGAGGATTTGCATCTGTATCTTGTGCAGGAGAGGAGGAGTGAAAGACAGAAAGAACTTTCATTTTTGTGAGTTTTATCTTGCCATTAGGCAGATAGAAAAGTCAAAGAGCCCCCTCTTTTTCAGTATCTTTAAGTCCATAATGCTAAATATTTTAGGAAGAAATATTTTGGTGTCTTTTTTACATCTTGTCATTTAGTATGAAGCTGTTTAAGTGTCCCTTCATTGCTGTGTGACTTAGGACTAAATCTAGCCTTCATACAAAAATGGTCCCCAAACAATGCAAAGTGAGTTAATAAAATGAAAGCCTATGCTAGCCAGCTTTCACAATAACAAATACCCTAGGTAATCACTTATAAAGTGGAAAGGTTTATTTATGTTCATATGGCAGGACAAAACTGTCCACCTTGCCATGAGTTGGGGAGGGGAGAGAGAGAGGGAGAGAGAGAGAAAGAGAGAGAGAGAGAGACAGAGACAGAGACAGAGACAGAGAGACAGAGAGAGGCCAGAACCCACCTCTGATGTAAGAAACTCCTACTAGGTTCCACCTCTTAAAAGTTCCACTTCCCAATAATGCCACTTGGTGACCAAATCTTTAACTTATGGGCCATTGTGGGGACATTCAAACTATAGCAGTTCATAACTTGAGTCTGTCTAGCTCCTCAGCCCGAGGCTTGCAGGAGGGCAACACAAGTGATCTTATGGGCAGAGAATATGGAAGGATACAATGAAGCCTTCTATAAAGCATGCACACTCTGAAATGTGCTCATTCACACATTCTACAAACTCATACTCTATCACTTCTGTGTCTCATCATAAAGGCTGTTATGCACCTCCTGAAATTGCCCATGGACATTATAAAAAAAAAGAAGACTATTTCTCAGATTTATCATATGAATATGAATGTGACGAAGGTTATAAACTGGTTGGACAAAGCACACTCTACTGCAGGGGTTCACAGTTGTCCCCAGAAGCACCCCAATGTAAAGGTAAGTCAGCTCCCTTCTCCAGTCATGATCAAGGTCATGGAACTGTTCCAAGGGGTGGGGAGCAAAGCTCTTCACTGCCAGAGGCAGCACAGAAACATTTTATTTCAGTGAATTTATTTTATGTAATTAATATATGCAGATGGTACCCCATTGGGAAACACATATATGTACACGAAAATACACAAATATGGCTACCCTCCACTTCTTTCTCCCAATCACAGATTTCAACCTTCCTGATTCAGGCACTTGTCCTGGTATGTACTTCCAGAAATGGTCTTGAGACATCACATTATAATGACATCACACCTGTGTGCCCACTCAAAATATTCAAGGAAATGTATTCCAACAGGCATGCAGGCTCTTCTGGGCCAATTTCAGACCTTATGGAGTGGCTGCTATTCCTATCAACATCTCTCACAGGGCATCACTTGCAAGATGGGATAATATGTGTTGAGGGGACTCCACTCCTAATACCAATCAGTTGTGGCAACAAGAGAAGTCAAAATTGGGGGTGATTTTTACATGCATACAACGATCAAATCACTAGGTTAGAATCATACAAGATTTATTTGACACCACTTCTCTATTGCATACAGAAGAATAATATGCAATGGGAAAACCCCCATGCTTAGAATCTTACAGCAACATGTAAATTTTTAATTGAAAAATGTATACTTTGTCTGTGAGAGTTAGTTTGCTAGCTGAGACTCTGGAGTCACATTCACTTTTAAAAACCTCCAATCACATTATGTAAATGAGTTATGACAATGCAAAAGTTCCTAACAATCTCTGGATCTAAATTTCATCCTAGATAAAATGAGATTAAATGGTGGTACTCATTTTATAGGTCTACTGTGAGAAGTACTTGAAATAGTCATGTAAAGTGCTTAGATCATCATGATCAATAAAAATATTATTGTTATCAGAATGAAAGAAAAGAAAAAACAATAAGCAGTACCTAAATGTAACTCATTATCTTAGACTACTATCATGTCTTTTTCATAGATTGCTTAAAATATGTTTCCATTATAGCTCAGTGTCTGAAACCAAAGATAGAAAATGGAAAGCTGTCTGTGAATAAACCTCAGTATATTGAATCTGAAAATGTCACCATCCATTGTGACTCTGGCTTTGAAGTGAAGGGTTTTCAAAGTATCACTTGCTCAGAGAACAGAACCTGGTACCCAGAGGTGCCCAAGTGTGAGTGGGTAAGTAGAACAACTCAGGTAGTTTTGTGCTGCCAACCATGAACATGGTGGTCTCCTACAAAGCTTTGTCCTGGCCAGTAATAGTGATACAATTGGTCAAGAATTATTTCTGAGTTTCTCAAAGAAATTCTCTCTTTTTTTTTCTTGAATCACTCTGTTGAGTTAGCAGTGTCAAATTTCCTCATTCTCATTTGCTTATTGGAAAAACTGAGCCCCTTAGAAAGCAGTGTCCTATAGACCTGGGAGTACTGATTCCTATTTCTAGACCACATAATATACAATTCTATTGCTGGATGGTCAGCAGGAGTTTCTATACCGTACCCACCACTGGCATCTCTTTCAGGAGGTACCAGAAGGCTGTGAACAGGTGGTCCTAGGCAGAAAGCTCATGCAGTGCCTCTCCAAACCAGCTGACGTGCAGATGGCCCTGCAGCTGTATAAGCTGTCTCTGGATATTGAACTACTGCGACTACAGATAGACAAGGAAAGAGAGTCTACTCAGCTGTAATAGCTGTAATGTTTCCCAAAAGAGGGAGAAAAGGATGCCTGGATGTTTTGCTGTCTCTGATTCCATATAGACCAATTTAACAACTCTTCTGTCACACTGCACTTTTATTCATGATAATGAATACCTAGAGAAGAGAATTTTTAAAGTGTAGTGCTTTGTGATTATGGAATTACTAATCATCTGTGCCTCAGATATTTGCCTTTCTGCATGCAACGTGTACATTTTTCAATTTAAAATTTACATGTCAAAAATCTATTTTGTCTTTGTGATCATTTAATACCTTATGGAATAAATGTTTTAAATGCATCACATCAAGTCAATACATTTGTTTTAACGTATGGGCTGCAAAAAAAAAATATGGCTCGCATCCGTGTGTCTCAGGACTACCTTTTCTTCACAGTTGCACTAAAGCATGTCCTTTATGTCCTCAGAGCTGAGATTAAATGTCAACACACCCCTAAGCCATGGAGAGGGTTGCAGCTCCTCTGAGCCCTCGTGCATGTTGCCTGGTTCACTCTGCCCACATGTCAACAGTTGCATTCCATGGGATGGGACCTGCATTTGTGTCTGACCTCCTCACTTTAGCCCCAGAGGAGGAACTCCAAAGGGCTCATGAAATGAAACCCACATGTCAACCACTTGCACATTCCCAAGTCTTCCATCTGTTTGGTTACCATTTTCCCTAACATTAAATTAAAGTGGCTTCAGTAGCTGTCGCACACATGAAAGGAAACCCCATCCCAATCTCCTGTATGTCTCTGGGTACTCTGGAGGGTTTTGCTTCATTTTCCAGTCACCACTTCCTCAGACTCCTACTTCCTATGGAGTCTCTTCATCACTCTGATTTCAGTCCCCTTCTCTTTTCTCCTTTACACAGAACTCTGTGAGGAATATTGGCCCCTTTGATTTAGTTTTCCCAAACACAGTGAAGAGTTCACGGGATCTATTCTGCTTACAGAGGGTCCTGAACTGCTAAAGCAACCCACCTGACATAGATGATGGCTCGGAAGCTCTGAGCAAGTGGGCAGTAGGCTGGAGAAAGAAGGGAAGCCAAAGAGGGACCATTCAGAGGGCGTGGCTGCCATTGCTGACAGGGGCCCTGTCATACTCACAGCCCTCAGAGAGCACCCAAATATATAAGGCAGTTACTAATAGACATGAAAAATCAAATAAGCATAAAAATTATAACAAGAGACCTTAATACTCCATTGTCACAGAGATAGATCAAATAGACAAAAAAGAAGAATAGCAACAAGGAAATATCTGAACTGAATCAAACCTGTGAACAAATGGATGTTTTTAGATGTTTTCAGAGTGTTCCACTCAACATTATCAGAATACACGTTCTTCTTAGCTGCACATGAGACATTCTCTGAAATAGACCATATACTAGCCCTCAGTACATACTTAAGTAAATGCAAAGGAATCAAAATTACCCCATGTATATTATCTGACCTAGTGCAATGATATTGCAAACTAATGGCAAAAAAAAACTGCCAAAACGCCATAAACACATGGAAATTAAATAATACTCTCATAAGATAGAAAACACAGAGGAAATGGATAGATTCCTAGATAGGAATGAATGTCCAAAGTTCAATTAAGAAGATATAAAAATTCGGAATAACCCAGTAACAGTTACTGAGATTGAAAATGTAATTAAAAACTTACCAACAAAGAAAATCCCAGGTCCTGATGAATTCACTACTGAATTCTACAAGACATTTAGAGAATATTTAATGCCTCAAAATCTTTAATGAAATTGAAAGGAAAACAATACTTCCTATATCATTTCTGAAGGCAAGTATTACACTGATACCAACCCAGAGAAAGACCCAACCAAAAAAAGAGAACTACATGCCAATATTCTAATGAAGATAGATGCAAAAATCCTCAATAAGCTACTGGCAAACAGAATGCAGCAAATCATCAAGAAGGGTATACACCATGACCAAGCAGGATTCACCCCAAGAATGCAGGGATGGTTCAGTATATGCAAATCAATAAATGTAACACATCATATCAGCAGAGCCAAAGACAAAAATCACACAATCATCTCAATAGATGCAGAAAAAGCTTTTGATAAAGTTCAGCACTCATTCATGATAAAAACCCTACAGAAAATCAGAATAAATGGTCTTTACCTCAGTCTGATAAAAGCCATCTATGGCAAACCAACAGTCAACATCATACTAAATGGACAAAAAACTGAAAGCTTTCACTCTAAAATCAAGAACAAGACAAGAATGTCCATCATCACCTTTCATATTCAATATAGTTCTGGAAACATTAGCCAGAATAATTAGACAACAGAGAAATAAAAGATATAAAGACAGAAAAGGAAGAAGTTAAATTATCATTATTCACAGATGACAAGATAATCTACATAGAAGAACCCAAAAACTCCACCAAAAGACTTCTAGATTTAACAAGACAGTTTAGTAGCATAGCTGGATACAAAATCAACACTCAAAAATCAATAGCATTGTTGTACACAAAAAACAAAATCACTGAGTGAGAAATAGGGAAACAATGCCTTTCACAGTAGCATCCAAAAAAATATACTTAGGAATCAATCTAACAAAAGAAGTAAAAGTTGTACATTGAAAACTGCATTACTCTGAAAAAGGAGATTGAAGAGGATGTGAGAAAATGGAATCCCTTCATTTTCTCCTTGCTGATGGATAGAAAGAACCAACATTGTGAAAATGGCCTTTCTATCAAAACTGTTCTACAGATTTAATGCAATTCCATTCAGCATTTAACATACCTCACAGAACTTGAGAAAACATTCTTAAAATTCATTTTAAAGCAGAAGAGACCTGAATAGCAAAGACAATCCTGGGCAACAAAGGCAAGGCAGGAGGCATCACAATTACTGTCTTGAAATTATACTACAAAAATACTGTGATAAAATCAGCATGGTAATGGGAAAAAAAAGAAAGGAAAAGAAAAGAAAAAGCAAACAAAACCAGATCAGAGGACCAGTGGAACATGTTAGATGTGGACACTACTAAAACTATACAAACACATTGAGGCACCTGATCTTTGACTGTGGGGAACCACCTGGAGGACTCTCCTTGAAAGAAGAGCAATTATCTCCAGTTTGGATAAACTTGGCCATATCTCCATGTATTGATACGCACAGAGCTGGCTAGGCCATTTCTTTGTCCCTTCAAATGGCTTTAAGCAATGTAAATTGGGACACCAGTGACCTGCAGTCATCTGGGAACCCTTGGTGAAGCCCAGGGGAAATGAGAGTCTGTTCCCAGCATCCCTCAGTCAGGCCCAGGGGGATTGGGATTCTGCATCCAGTGACTTGCAGTTGTCCAAGGACCCTTGGTGAGGCCTGGGGGGACTTGGAGTCTACTTCTAGCATCCCATGATCGTCTGGGAACCCTCAAGGAGGACCACAGGGATTGGGAGTGTACACCCAGTGACCTTCCCACACCCAGGAAACATCTCTGAGGCCTGTGGGGACTGGGAATGTTCTCCCAGTGACCCACAAACATCCAGGAACCCTTGGTGTAGCCCATGGTTACTGGGAAGCTGTACCCAGTGACCTGTCCACACTCAGGAACCCTCTTGGAGGCCCACAGGGACCAGGAATCTGTGGCCAGAGACTTGCATCCAACAGCAACTCTCAGTGAGGCCCACAGCTGGACAGGCCACCAGAGTCAGAATCTACTAGGACTTGGTATCTGGCTGATTCAAAGGAACACAGGAAAATACCAAATTGAAAGAACAAAATGCCATCTCAAACTTACAGCTCATCCAGATCAAATCCAAGAGAAACAGACATGAATTAAATTGGAAATCACAAACCTGAAATTTCTGAATGATAGCAATGGAAGTAAAGAAACAACTCCAGGTAGCTGTAAAGGAAATCAGATCAGAAATAATCTCTCAGGTAAACAAAGAAATGATATACATAGTGAAAGAATTGGTGAGTATATCCAAAGAAGACATAGATAAAAAATAGAGGAACATAGGAAAATGATGGAAACTTTGAATGAACAATACAGGAAACAATTAGAAAACATGAAATAGATTCAAGGAGATATCCAAGAAATCAAAAATTCCATTGAAAGTTGGCAAAACCACATGAATGAAATTGAAGACAGACCCTCAGACCTTGAATATAGGATTGCAGCTAGTAATCAAGAAAGGAAAGATCTCTGAAAAATAACAAGGACTCAGGAAATGACAATTTAACAGCTGCAAGGTGATGCAAAGAGAAACAATATAAGGTTCACATCAAGAAAACAGAATTAGCACAAATAAACAACCTAAGGCTGTACCTCAAACTTCTAGAAAAAGAAGAACAAGTCAAGCCCAAAACCCAAAGAAAATGAAACAATGAAAATGATAGAGGACTTTAAAAACAAGATGATAGAGAATTAACAATGACTAGCACCCTATGAAGGAAATCTCCCATAGTTGCTATATTGCATATTACTATCCTCTTAATAGATGCTAAAACTACTGGCTTTAGGCCTGCAAAGCCAATCAAACAATATAGACATTAAGTTATTTTTTTACTTCAGTGAGTGTCATCTCAGCCTGTGTTTCTCCAAATCAGCAGGTTGCTAGAGGTTTATCAATTTTATGTATTCTTTCATAGAATCAACTTTTTGATTAATTAATTTTTTGTATTGTTTTCTTAGTCTCAGTTGCATTAATTTCTGCTCTGATCTTTATAATTTGTAACTCTGGTTAACAATGTTTTATGGACATAGAGAAACTAGTTTGGATATTGAACTTGAGTGGAAAAGAATGATTATTTTTTCCATTTCCAAGGTTAATTTCATAAATAAGTTAATTTCTTAAATAAAATTACAATTGCCACAGTATAAAAAGTCATACCCCATACCATCTTACGGGTTTAGAATGGGTAGCTATGAATGCTTATATTTTCACATTATGAATGTGCTTAGATAAAGAGTTATCCACCTCAAAATGTAGTTTTTAAGAATACTACAGAATAGTTGAGACTTTAAAATGCCAATCCTTTATTTTTCCTTCCTTACTACCTTTATGAATGTCATGGTGCAGAACAGTTATTTTCACACTAATATGAAATATTTCTCCATTTGAAAATTTATTTTTTATTGAAAAACCTTTCAAAAATTATCTAAAATAAGTGCATGTATACACAGACAGATGTCAAAATGATAAAGATGGAATAAGTGGCAAACCTCCATTACATGTTTTTTTCTGTATTTTAAATTTCAATTTTGCATTTAAATTTTGGGCTGGGGATATAACTCAGCAGCATAGCACCTGCCTGACAAGTGCAAGGTCCTGAATTTGATTTTTGGCACAAAAAAAACTTAACTTTTGCACGAAATTTTATGAATTGCAAATCAGGTAACAAATGCATCTATTACTTGACCTAGCAGTTTTTTTGGTTTTTTTTTTTTTTTTTTTTTTTTTTTTTCAGCACCGGGGATTGAACCCACAGCCTCGCGCCTGCCTGGGCAGGTGCTTAAGGCACTGAGCCAAACTCCAGGGCCTGGTTTTTTTTGAGGCAGGGTCGCACTATGTAGCTCAGGCTGGCCTTGCGCTCGCATTGTAGCCCAAGCCAGCCTCGAACTCACAATGCTCCGCCTACCTCAGCCTCCCGAGTGCTGGGATTAAAGGCGTGCGCCACCACGCCCGGCGACCTAGCAATTTTTAAGAATGATTTAAAATATATCCCTATTTTACAAGATGTACTCTTTGAACTTACACAAATCCTTTCTCCTAATTCTAAAAACCACTGTCTCTTGTAGAATTTTTTTTCCTGGTACTTATCGCCACACTTTTAGACAATACATTAAGTTATCCACTGTAAGTGTTATCAATGGGTCACAAAGATTTGATCATCTTCTAATGTACCCCTGCCTTTCCTCTTTCCTCTGATGTAGTTATTATGCAATTTTGGTTAAACTAACAATCATTTTCTTGTGTTGTATATTAATCCCAAGAGGGCTCCATGGGCATCTTTTTTCTTTTCTTTTCTTCTCTTTTCTCTTTTCTTTTCTTTTCCTTTCCTTTTTCTTCTCTTCTCTTTTCTTTTCTTTATGTCCTTAATGTTGTTTTAAGTGATATTTGTTTGCTCACTTGCCTTGTTTTCTATATTTCTATTTCCAGTTCTTCCCCAAAATTTCAAAAGATGTTTCAATCTTTCTCCAAGTGCCTGTGATGCTCTCCTGTGATCTTAGTTTAAGTGACCTTAAACTAAGATCTTGCAACAAATCTTGAAAGAAGAATTGAAGTATTAGTAGTTTGTTTTTGATATGCAAGAAGCACCAGGAGAAGAGAGACAGGAGACGAGGAAGGAAAAACAGCTCAAAAAAGTATGTTATCAAACCGGTAATGTTCACTAACATCTAAGCCCAAGGGAAATGAGTGAAGATGTTGAAATCACACCCCAGAGTGTTATGTGTAAGGGCAAGGAGCTGGGTTTACAGTTACTTTCATCTGTCTTTGATCGAAGTCTGCTTCTGAGAAGTGTTCCCTTTGCCCTGCTAAGTGTAGATCAGAGTAACTGTCAATGGTTCTGGAAAAAACTTGGGTGAAATGAAACATGTAACAGGTAGAAGTTGAAACAGTGAGGCTTTTAAAAATTAAATTGTGGCTATAGCAGAGACTTGTAATTGTTCTCCTATATTAACCTCTATGCTAAGTAGAGAACCACTGCACAATTTTAATTATGAGCAGGGTTGCCCAGCTAGACCTTTCCTTGAGTAACTTCCTAATATAGCATATGCAAATTGCTGGGTACTTTCTTTCAAAAGGAAGCTGCTGGTTCTTCACTTTTTCTTTCTTTTGCTGAGGACCAAAATGATGACCAGTTTTGATGAGCCAACTTCTGCCATACTGAAGACAGTTTTTGGGGGGGCAGAAGGGGAGGGGGTTGAACTGACTAATAAACAGGAGCTATCCCTTGGTTTTCCAAGGGTGGGTGGTTGGGTGAGTGGTTGACCATTGAGAATACTTCTATGGGTTTTTTTGGAGAAAGGAGGGAGATGAGAAATAAACTTTTACCTGACTTGAACCACTGAGTTTTGGGGTGTCTTGTCTCCTGGCCAGTGCAAGAGGAGTCCCTAAATCTGAATGTTTGTTGGTGTCTGCTGTGTTGCTGTATGGTTTCTCCAGAGTGTTATTGTCTGGTCTTTGGCCTGTTATAACTTGAATTTACAACTTAAATTTCTACCAAGGAAGATGAGATTCTGCTTGCTTGCTTGCTTGTTTGCTTGCTTGCTTGCTTTCTTCCTTTTCTCTTCTTTCTTTCTTTCCTTTCCTTTCTTTCTTTCCTTTCCTTTCTTTTTCTTTCTTTCTTTCTTTCTTTCTTTCTTTCTTTCTTTCTTTCTTTCTTTCTTTCTTTCTTTCACTTTTATAAGAGCAGAATATATTTTTTGAGAGAAAGAAAGCTTCTGTGCAAGAAAGAGACAGATGTGGTTCCAAGTGAGTTGCCCAAGATTCTGCTTTTATGTTACCTCTGAATTCTCTTCTCCCAGCATTTCTCAGGCTCAGGCCATTTCCACCATAGTACTTTGCAGTGTTGACACCAGGAGGACTTTCTTTCCTGGGCTGATCCTTCTTATCCTTAGAAGGCAGAGCAGCTGCCTTCATCCCCTTGTCTTCAGGGAATCTTTTCCCTCCCAGTAGGACGAACTCAGCATTTTTTCTCAGAGATTTGCCTATGTTGTTGATGAATCATTGTGCTATGGGTAAGTAATATAGTATACATGAAATGTTAATTAGCTCCCAGAATTCAGTTCTGCCTAAGAGAAGTCAACTATAAAACATCTGCTGCCACATTATATTCTTTGACCATAGGCAAATAAATGAAAACTAAGTGAGTTATTTCAATTCCACACTGGTAGAGGTTCTATAAAAAACTATAGCTAGAAAGAATCTATTTTCATTGTACAGCTAGTTTATGGTTGTATAAGCAAAAAAAGAAAAAACATTTTCTAAATTTCTGTGAATCAAGGTATTACTATTCCTAGTATCATTTTCTGTCCATCTTAACTAAATAATTGACTTTGAGATACTAATAATGAGTCTGTTTACAGACTTAAAGATACAATGAATTTAACCTTCATTAAATATATAAGCAATCTGGATGGATCAATGTAATTTAAAAATGTATTTCTATAATTTTTTTCTATAGACTATAGATGTCATCTGTCTAAATATCAGATAAAAACTTGATTATTACAAGTTTTAGATGATATCAGAAAATATACTCATAATTTAGATCAGGAGATAGAAACCACACACACATTGAAATAAAGAGGGTTAATGTAATTAAAAGAGTAACTACGGGAATGTGAAAAAAAATTCTATATGGTATCCTAGGCCTGAGGGAAGGTACTCAAAGGGGACAAATTCAAAGGGTGGGTACATTTTTTTTTTAAGATTGAAGAAGAGAAATAAATAGATCCACAATTACAGTTAGAGACTCAACATCCCTTCCATTCATTAATAGAAAAACCAGTCAGAAAATTAGCAAAGATTCAGAAGAACTCAACACCATTAACCAATATGAAATGTTAATTGATTCCTAAAATTAAAGCAGTATGTAACTGACATCTAGTTGACTCTAGCCGACAACAGCAGAATACACATTTGTTCCAAGTTCTCAAAAAACATATACCAAGAACAACCACATCCTGGGTTATAAAACAATTTCAGGAAATTGAAAAGATTTGGAATCATACAGAACATTTTCCATGACTACAAAGGAATCTGACTGAAATCACTTACAGAAAGGTAATGGGGGAAAAAGTCTCTAAAACATGGGATTAAATAAGCACTTCTAAAAGGGCAGGAACATTCTATAGGTGGGGTTTGGACCTCATTTGAAAATGTGTAGCTGTGATTCACTAGGTACTCGAGAAGGTCACTGGTTGGCTGGACCAGAGTCAGTCTGTAGTCACTAGGCAAACAAAAACTAAACACTGAGGACACAGCTGAGGGACAGGGGACTTGCAGCTGGCAATGACATATATATGCCTACAGATAGATGGTAGCACTGGATCCTGGAGCACCTCTGGTGACCGCATGGTGGCCGGATGCACAGGGACGTAGAGAATGTGCTGTCAGGAGGTGGGGCCTAGGCAGAGAAAGGAGGTCATCACCAGGGGCACACCTCTGAAGCTGTACCTTTTCTGTGTCTCTTGATCTTGTTCTGTTTCCTGGCTGCTATGAAGTTAACAGTTTTGCTCAACCAAGCCCTCCACCATGATGGTTTCACTGTGGTGTTATCTGACCTTGGACTGAAGTCATGAGCCAAAATAAACGTTTCCTTCTTTGTATTTGTCAAGTATTTGGTTACATTAATGAAAATCTGACTAATACACTTGCTAAAATTGTGGCCCTAATATTCTCCATCAGAATCACTTCTGGTGAGATTGAACACCACTGGACCAAGAGGACTCATTACCTGGTTTTCCTCACTTGCATCTCTACATTTTGTGCAATATTTTCCCTTAGTATCTAAGGAGGATTGGATTTTTGAGTGCCCAATCTAAGGGTACTCAAGTTCCTATGAAAAATAGTACAATATTTATATATAACTTACACATACCCTCCAACATACCTTAAATCATCTCTAGATCACTTAGTGCCTTAGTTACTATTCTCTCTTTGCTGAGACAAAATACCTGACACCCAAAATTAGGGAAGGAAAGGTTTATTCTTACTTATTTTAGTCCTTACTTAGCTGGCTCCAAGGCAGCATGGCATGGCGGGGCTGCCGTTCATGGCAGCCGCAAGCAGCAAGGTGCTGGCAAGAGAGAGCAAGAGACAGAGACAGAGACAGAGAGAGAGCGGAAGCGTGGAAGCACAAGAGGAAGACCCACCTTCCCTTACACGGTATGTTGGCTCCCCCCGTGGGTAGGTGAAGCACTCACATTGCCAATCCCTGCACCAGACTCAGCCCCATCAAAAGTATATGAGGACTTGGGGGTACATAGTGTATCACCCAATACACTTATAATACTTATACAATGTGAATATTATGTAAATGGTTATTACATTTTGTGATTAATCCAAGAAAATAATTCTTACATATTCAGTACAGGCACAACCATGATAGGTCCAACTACTTTGTGCAACACTGGAAGTTGGTTGACTCCACAAACGTGTGTGTGTGTGTGTGTGTGTGTGTGTGTGTGTTTGTTTCTGAAACAGGTCAGGAGAGCTGTCTTCCTCCTTGGCCTTTATGGGTAAGGAGAGCAAAGGAGAAAATAAGCACTATGACATCTTGTAAAATTTGAAGACTAGCTTTGGGGAAGGAAAAGTCTGACTACACACTGCAGCTTTTTTTTTTTTCAGTTAATTATTTGCAGTGAAAACAAATTAATCTTTATTCACTCTCACTCATCTCTGCCCAACTATACAGCTACCAATCACATTGCTGGAACTTGGGGTTTGTAGTAGAGCCTTTTCCTGACAGGATAGAATGCTATGGTGCATACTGTTCTAGGGAGGGGCTAGGAATGCCAGAGATCAAAGGTGCCTCAGAAACCAAGGCAACACTACAGAGCCTTCTGCTTCTTGTTCAGATATCTGCAGGTTGGTGATATACTAAATACTCAGATAACCTTGGGTAAAGCAGTTGTCACTTTGAAGAGCACAGAATTCAAAACATGGTGTGGGGGGAGATTCAAATATCTACTCATCAGATATCACTTCAGCATTATTATTATAGAAATAGTAGAAAGAAAATGAATTATGTGATATGAAAGTATGTATTACTTGTTAAAGAGTTATGAATGGGGAACTAACAATATTTACCAGTGAAATATGTCATATATTAGATTAGAAGTATGATATATTATTTTTACTGATCTTGAAATGTAAGTGTGTTGGTTGATGTTCCTGTCCACTTTCAATTTCCCAGAGTAGGACTGGGAAGGAAACCAAGTTTCCTAGTGCAGAGAGACAGAGAGAGAGAGAGAGAGACAGAGAGAGAGAGAGAGAGAGAGAGAGAGCGAGCGAGCATAGAGAGTGGCAACCAGAAGAACTAATTTTCAAAGCCTACATAGAATAAAATTGTACCATTTCTCTCTGGCATCTTCATGAAGTCACAATCAGCAGCACAAAAGTTTTAGAAAGTTGAAAGAGTCTGACTTGAGTTCTTGTTCAGTAAATGAGGTGAGTCCCTGCATGCAGAGTGAGAGGAGCCTCAAGCTTCTTTCCAGCATGCCATACAAAGTGGGCAGTGACAGCTCCATGAGGATAGTAGGAAGACTGTCTTGCATAAGTGGACTTGTGCTAACAGCTTGTATAAATAAGGGCAGATGGTAGTAAAAATCATTTCAGTCTAGCTAAGGGTTTAGAGTGAAAGATGGAATCATGCATTTCATTGCTTTTATATATCACTTTGGGTTTTTGATATTTCTGAACTAAAGTTACAATTTGTGAGGATTTTTTTCCATATAGGGGATAAGAAGGACTTTATAAGAATCTTGCTTTGAAGAAATCTCTGATTAATGAATGACCAGGACCGAGAAACCTAAAAGTGAGAGTAAGTTTTCTCTTTTTTCTTTATTTTATTGTATTTTGTTTTATTTTTTGTTGCTAAACCATGCTCTGAAAACTCTGAATTGGCTCAGGGCATTTCTGCTTTTGTTGACAGTTGCCATAACAAATTAATATAGGTAGATAAATAGATAGATGATAGATAGAAAGATAGATAGATAGATACAAATGGGTACTGTAGAGGGATCTCCAACTCTATTCATCTGCCTCATCTTTTTTTGCTTTTCTTACATTTGTTCCCTTTTGTGAAACACCTCTGTCATTTCCTTGTTCAGCTTATCTTAAAGGTACCTCCAATCCATTGTAATGGTCTTCTTAATCAACCTCCCTCTGACCTCTGCTTGCCGCAATCTGCCTTGTACACATCTGCCTTAGTGATCTCCTAAAAACACAGTAGTTATCTCACTCAAAAATAAATGAATTGATAAATTAAAATGACTTTCCATTTTCTAATTCCAATCTCCTAATCCTGGCGCTGAAACCCCATGTAAACCCACTTGGAATCTGCTTGTTGTAAACAATCACCTCCCTACCAACATTCCTTAATTTCCAAGAAAACTGAAGTTCTGGTTTCCCAGAACAAACTTTAACTTCTCATTGTTGTGTTTTCACTTGGTTTTCTCTTTTGGCATAAAATGGCCTGTGCTCTTTCTCCAGATTTCACAGCACTCTCTGCCACAGGCCAGGCCACCTCTGGAAAACCTGTTTCTCTCTTTTCACTTAGAATTAAATGACTCTAGGAGTGGACTGTATAAGTTCTTTGTTGCATGTATTGATATTTAATACTTATTCTACATCCTTGATCAAAATTTCTTTGAAGATGGTTCCCTCGTGATTCTTTTCCTGGTACTTTATGGCAAGTAGGAGTTCAAGACTGTTTATCAAGTTGAGTTCTTTCAGCAGAGACATACTGAAGAGGCAACAGATAATGTACTCTCCAAAAGTTACTACACATGCACTCCATAAGAGCTCCACCCTTTCCCAAAAGGGAAAATTGGAAGCCAGTGTGTTCCCCAGGCTGCGGACAGCCTCTGATCCAGCTCTGCTCCAAATTACTTTGGTGGCTGTGCTGTTGGCTCCTGTTCTTGGTGAGTAATGGGAGGGAGCTGGGTTTTCATCTCATAATGGGTTCACAACACACTTTTCTGTAAGAGATGTCTAACAAATAACCATCTTTCACATTTTACACATACTTGACAACCAGGAATTTAAAGAAATGTGGTATAAACCTTTAAAAATGTTGTTTCATAGGTACACTTGATCCTCTCTTTTAGAATTTTTTCTCAAGGCACCTGCAAATGATCTAACTGCAAAGAAATCTTGACTTGAAATAAATATATTATCTGTCACCATGACCATGCCAAACCATCACTGCTAATAGGTCAGGGTGCAGGGCAGATATAGATAATTCTGCTGGGGCCTCTGAAAGGGAACTTAAAACTTTATTTCTTGCTGGAAAAGTAGACTTAAGTTTTTGTTTTCCAAGGGTTTGATGTATTCTCCATATTGCAATGCTTTTGAAAAAACATGTTCATGTTTAAGTAGGCAATCTAATGGAAATGCAAAAAATCCCAGGGAACATAATTGAGATAGTTTCTTCTCCTCAGGAATTCCAGATTCAACTAATCTTACATAATGTTATTACTGATAAAAGATGTGTTTTTACTGAGGAAAAAGGTTGTGAAAAATGGCATGGCATAAATGACTGTATTGTGAGCAGGAAGGCGAATGTGAGCAATCTGAGAGAACAATGAAATTAAGGTCTTTCCACTGATTTTTGACAAATTATCACCTATTCAAGGAAGGGTGGATGCAATTGCCTTTGCCTTTTAAAATTATTATTATAATTAATCAAAAAGCACACATTACTGATCACTTACTGTATTCATTAAACTTTGGGACCAAAGGAGTCATGATAAGAGAACCATGGTCGCTGCTCTGAAAATCTTACTACACAAGTATTGAGACACTGTGTCTGGAGAGTAACTTTCAGCTATTCTTGTCCTTTTTGTGTCCAGGTGACTGTGGTCCTCCACCCATTTTGCCGTTTGCTTCTCCAGTCATGCAGTTTTATGATACAAACTTCCGAACTGGAACTGCTCTGAAATACAACTGCCACCGTGGCTACTGGACAGTCAACTCAAGTCATGTCATTTGTGATATTAATGGATCATGGATCTACAATGTCTTTTGTGCCAGTAATTGTCAACATTTATTCTTCTCTATTGTGCTTTACTTTCCTCAGAAAAGTGTCATAGAAACTTAGTAAATTCCTTAATTCACATGAAAATCTTTGAGCAAATAGTCTTTAAAACTAGTGTTACCTATAATATTTAGAAAAAGTCGATTGAGAGTATACCATTAAGTACTTTTTTCCAACACAAAGGCAATAATCCATTTCCCTTTTTTTGGTCTATTTTTTGTGACTAAAGATGTACATTTTTGAGGACATATACCTATGTGAATAATTGGTCAGTATACCACATCCTGTATCAACATAGCAGTTTAATTAAATGAATGAAATTAGATACAACTTTTCATCTTTTAAAACCATGTCAGATAATGGGTTATACTTTTTATTTATCCTCTTACTAAAAATTAAATGAGTCAGGATCAGAAATATGCATTGAAAAATATCTCAGAATCTATCTGGAAGTTAATTAACCAGACTTTTTTTCTAATGTTGTGTCTTGTGAGTATTGGTAACCACTAATCATCAGTTCAATTTTCCTTTAGAGAAGCAATGCAGAAACCCAGGAGATTTAGCCAATGGGAAAGTAGAAATTATAACTGATCTGCTCTTTGGTTCAATCATAGAATTCAGCTGCTCAAAGGGGTGAGTAGAAGAAAAACTAGAACATTATTTTTGTAGTTAATTTTTGCATGGGGTTAATATATTTGCATGTTTCAAGAGCAAAACTGTATCCAGGTGTGTTGGCTCATATGAGCCTTTATTCTCAGCAGTCCTGAGAGGATTGCAGGTGTGAGTTTAGTCTGGGCAACTTAGCAACTTAACAAAATGCTGTCTCAAAATAAAAATAAATAAATAAAGCCTAAAAAAGAGAAGGGAATATAGGGCTTGGCAAAGACCCTGGGTCCAATCCCCAGTACTGAAAAAAAAAAGCAAAAACAAAACAGTGAAATCTGTGTTTTAAAGTACACATCAAGAATTCTGCAGTTATGTAGTTCTTCTCTGCTTTCTGAAAGGAAGTAATTTTAGATAGTTTCTGATTTATCCTCTAATGAGACTGAAGCTGACACAAATGAGTACGAGTATTTTTATCAATATTGATTCTTCTTTTTTACATACAGGATACCCGACAGCATATATTATTTTGAATTTTACTTTCACTTTTTTATTCTCTTGACAAAATTGCTGTGACTGAATATTATAAACCCAATATTGTAATCCCAATAGTAATTCCTTGTAACATTGTAATCCATTATTTTATCCTCCTCATGGTCCAGAAAGTTTATATTTGTAATCCCATTGAGACACTATTGGAATCCTAGCAAGTTAATTCCAGTTTACCACCTGTGCAAACCATGGCAAGAATACAAATACTAAGACATGTTTGAAGTTACAGGCAGCCAAGGGGTCCTGAGTCCAGTCCAGGTGAGGATAAATGGAACAAAGGCCCTGATCCAAAACTTCCCCCAGAATTTATTATCTCATGAAGAAGGAAGCAATTCAAGGATGAGAGATGGTGAGATTGGTGGGGATTACATAAGCAATGTGAGCTGAGCTGGACAGGTGGAGAGTAAGCACCTCTGCAATATGCAGAGAGAAGAGTATGTAGAAAGACTGATTTGCATAACTCAATTGAGGTAGCATTTGAAAGATTTAGGAGCCTGTTGCTTCAGTTTCTGATATGTAAACTTTTGTGCCCTGGAAAGCCATAAATTGAAGCTCATACCCAGTTGACATTCCTGGAGCTATATGGCTCTGCCATCCCACTGTGTTCAACTGTTTTGGGGAACATGATGTGAAGACACTGGGAACTGTCAGTTGGCCTCAAAGATTACATATCAGTATCTCAGCTAGCCTTATTTGCATTGCTTAAAGTCAATTGAAGGGAGAAGGAAATAGTTTAGCCAGCTCTGTACATATCAGTACATGGAGACAGGGCCCAGTTTAATTAATGCAGAGGTAATAGTTCTGCATTCTAGGAGAGCTGTCCACTTGGTCTTCTACAACTGAGTGTTGTTAGTATTACCAAAACTTATATTTTAATTTGCAGTGTGATTATATTTGGAGGTGAGAGTCTTTAGGGAGTCACTAGTCTTAAGGATCAGGCCCTCATGAAGGATTTCCTAGCTTCTAAAGAAGATATCTGAGAGAGTCCACTTTCTGTGCATATGAGGTTAGAGCAGAAAATAGTCATTTGGAAACCAAGAAGAAATTTTGCACAAGAACCCAACCATCTGGTACCATTTTCACAAACTTTCCAGCCACTTGAACTATGAGGATAAATTCCTGCTGTTTAACCCATGCAGTCTATCACATTTCATTTATGGTAGCCAGAACTAACACAAATACATACTTGAGATCTTTGATCTTCATGCACCAAGTGTTCATTCATGCTGTGTATGTTCATGAATATTACACTAGTTTCCCATTGCTGTGGCAAAATACCTGAGATCAAAAATTTTAAAAAAGGAATAACTTAATTTGGCTTGTGGGTATAGAGGTTTCAGTCCAGGGTTGCCTAGTCTTACTGCTTTGGATCTTTGGAGAGGCAAAATATCCTGGTAGGGAAGCAAATATACTTGCTTTCTGGCAGCTGGGAAGCAGAGAAAGAGAGAAAGGGTTAGGAACCCTCACTATGCCCTTCAGATACACTCCAAACCCACAGAAGGAAAGAAATCATAAAAATCAGATCTGAATTTAATGAAATGGAGACTAAAAGTACAACACAAGGGATCAATGAAAGAAAAAAACTGGTTACTTTAAGAGATAAACAGGATTGAAAAACCTTACCAAACTGACCAAAAGAAAGAGAAGCCCCAAGTTAAAAAAGACACCAAGAAAGACAATATTACCTGTTATATCACTAAAATTCAGAAGATTATTAGTAACTATTTTGAAAGCTTATATTATAATGAATTGAAAAAATCTAGAAAAAGTTGATAAATTTATAGATACATGCGATCTCTCAAACTTAACCAAGTGTATATAAAATATTTAAACATATTGGTAGCAAGCAATAATACTGAGGCAGAAATAAAATATCTCCAAACAAAGAAAAGCCAGGACTGGATGGATTTACCACAGAATTTCACCAAATCTTTAAAAAAGAACTGACACCAGTCTCCTCAAGCTATTCTCTGATATAGAAAGGGAAGGAACACTTCCAAATTCATTCTACAAAGCCAACAGAACTCTGACATCAACAAAAAAGAAAACAATAGACCAATATCTTTGATGAATGTAGATAAAAATCTTCAAAATTCTTGCAAACAGAATCAAATAACACATTAAAAGGGTTACACAGCATGATCAAATTTGTTTCATCCCAATAATGGAAAGATAGTTCAATATGCTTAAATCAATAAATGCAATCAAAGATAAAAACAATGTCACCTCTCAATAGATGTAGAAGAAAAAATCTGTGGACAAAATTCAACACTACTTCATGATAAAAACCCTGAAGAAACAAGATACAGCATTATCTTACCTCAACATAATTAAGGCTGTCTATGACAAGCCCACAAGCAACATCTCACAGAATGTGCAAAAATCGGAAGTATTTCCTCTAAAATCAGTAATGAGACAAGGACAACCACTTTCATCACTTCTGCCCTTGAAATTTTAGCCAGACCAAGAGAAAGAAAAGAGATGCAAATAAGAAGGGGAGAAATTATATTATTACTATTTGCAGATGATATGACCCTTTACTGAGAAGATGCTACAACTTCACCAGAGTTTTGAACCTGATTTAAATTCAGCAAAGTGGTAGGATACAAAATTAACATAAAAATCAATAGCTTTTAAATACACCAGTCATTAATCTGCTGAGAAATAAATCAAGGAAACAATCCCAGTCACAACAGGGCAAAAAGTACAGTACTTACTGATAAACATGACTAAGGAGGTAAATGATCTCTCCACTAAAAATTAAGAACAATGAAGAAAGAAATTGAAGAAGACATTCAAAGATGGAGCATTTCCTATTTCAAAATATACTACAAAGTTGTAGTAACAAAAAAAAAACCATATAGCACAAAAATAGACACATAGACCAATAGAACAAAGGGTATAGAAAAAGATCTATGCCACTGCAGCCATTTGACTCTCTTTTTTTTTTTTTTTTTTGCGGGAATCGAACTCACAGCCTCGCACCTGCCAGACAGGTGCTTAAGCTGCTGAGCCAAACTCCCAGCCCTAGTTTTTTTTGAGGCAGGGTCGCACTATGTAGCTCAGGCCAGCCTTGCGCTCAGGTTGTAGCCCAAACCGGCCTCAAACTCACAACGCTCCACCTACCTCAACCTCCTGAGTGCTGGGATTAAAGGCGTGCGCCACCATGCCTGGCAGCCATTTGATTATTCACAAAGCACCAAAAAATATATGTTGGAAAAAAGACAGCCTTTTTAATATATGGCATTGGAAAAACTGGGTATTGGATATAGAAGATTGAAAGTGGATTTTTATCTCTCATCCTGCACAAAAATCAATTCAAAATGAATCAAAAACTTACATATAATAGCTGAAATTTTGAAATTTCTAAAAGAAAACATAGGTGAAAATTGAATTCAGAGACCCATGCCAAGATTTCTGAATGGAACTCCAATAGCACAGGAAATAATAGCAAAAATAGGCATGTGGGATTACATCAAATTTAAATTTTTTCTGCTCAGTCTGTTTAGAGGATAACAATATGCAACACAGTAACTATAGGAAATTTCCTCCTGAAGGCGGTAGCCATTGTTAATTCCCTATTAACTTGTTTTAAGGTTCTGTAGTATTTTCATTGTTTTGTTTCAATTGGTTCTATTTTATCTGGTTTTGTTTGATTTTATTATATCTGATGGCATGGGTAGCTATTTCAAAGATAACAAGATATATTATGGTAGCCATTGTTGATTTCCTACTACCTCATTTTGAAGTCCTGTATCACTTTTACTGTTTAGTTTCGATTGGCTTTATTCTGTTTTGTTTTGTTTGGTCTTATTCTTTTTCAAATTAAAAAAATTTCTGCTCAGAAAACAAAACAATCAACACAGTGATGAGACAACCAAAGAATGAGAGACAATCTTTGCTAGTTACTGTTCCATCAGAGAGCTAATATCTAGAATATAAAATGAACTAAAAAAATTACTACCAAAACCCCTCAAGTGGCCCAGTTATTAAATGGGCAAATGAATTGAACATTTTTCTTAAAGTAAGTGCAGGGTTGGGGGATATAGATCCATGGCACAGTGTCTGCCTGGCAAGTGTGAGGTCTGGAGTTTGATTGCTGGTGCCAAACAAAACAAAACAAAACAAAACAAAATAAGTACAAACATCCAATAAATATAGGGGGGAAATTGTTGAGTATCTTTAGCCATCAGGGAAATGCAAGCCAAAACTGCACTGAGGTTTCATCTTACCCCAATTAAAACAGCTATCATGAAGGATACAAAAAACAATACATGCCGGTAAGGTTGCATGGGAAAAATAACTCTTCCACACTGTTGGTGAGAAATTAGTACAGATATTGTGGAAATTAGTAGGAAGTTAGGTTCTTTAAAAAAAACCCTAAAAATACAGCTACAATTCGATTCAGCTATACCACTCTTTGGTATATTCTTCAAAGAATTAAAGTCAGCATAGTGTAGAGATACATGAAAACTCATGCTTTTTGCAGCACAATTCTCAACAGATGAACAGGTAAAGAAAATATGGTATATATACACAATATACATTATTCAGCAATAAAGAAAAGTGAAATCGTGTCACTTTTAGGAAAATAGAAGGAACTGGAAACTTACCATGTTAAGTGAAATCAGGCTCAGAACATCAACTTTCACATGCTTTCCTGTGTAAGGAAATATGGGGGAAAAGACGGGATCAAAGTAGAAGGGAGTCTATTAGAGAAGCTGGAGGAGATCTGGAGAAGAGAGAGGAAAGGGGGAGGGAAGAATGGGGGATGATTAAATTATCTGTATGTGTATACAAATATGCCCAAATGAAACCTGCTAGTGTGTGTAACTAACACATATAAATGAATGAATGAATAAAATAATGAAAAAAATTTCATTTGTTGAAAATGTCATGAGCAATCGTTTATGATGAGATAAATTCCATTGAAATGCTTGACTTACCCTTTCAGATATAGCCTAATTGGCTCAACAACTAGTCAGTGTGAGAGCCAAGGTAAAGCAGTTGGTTGGAGTGATCCTCTCCCAGAATGTGTAAGTAAGTAAAGATTCTTTTCTGTCATAATTATACACCTAAACTATATTAGATACAACACTTCTGGGGATCTCCATTCCCTCATGGATCCTTCCCATGAATTTGCAGGAATTTTAGATCTGCAATGACGCCCTCTTTGATGGTTTCTTTCTGTTTACTCCTTCATTTCAGTTGTCAAATGTGAGTCCCCTCCAGACATCAGCAATGGCAAACACAGCGGTAGAGATGAAGACCTCTACACATATGGTTCTTCAGTCACCTACATCTGTGACCCCAACTACTCACTCTTAGGCAATGCCTCTATTTCCTGTTTGGTGGTGAATAAAACAGTAGGTGTCTGGAGCCCAAGCCCTCCGTCCTGTGAAAGTAAGTGATATCTTTTCCTTTTCCCTTCCCTCTTCCCCCTTTTCCCTTCCCAGTTACTTTTGCTCTTCGAGCTGTTTTTTACCCTTACATAGTATTTATTATAGATTTTGGATCATATATACTTTTTCAGTTTCTTACACTAGGGAGATAATACGTATTTACACAGGTGGGTTTGATTTATCTCACTTATGAGTATGGTCTCAAGTCGCAACCATTTACTTATAAAAGTCTCAACCGTTTTAAAGATGATGCGCAATATTGCAACCATTGTCAAGTTTCTATCATCCTGTTTTGTAAATATGTAATGTTGCTGTTGTGCATTTGCTCTAGTCATTTGTTTGTCTGTTTTGTTTTTTGTCTTTGTTATATGTGTCTTTTTTCTGCTTAAATAAAAAATAAAAATAAAAAAAGAAAATAAAAAAAGAAAAAAAAGAAAGTAAGTGATAATGATGTATTTGAAGCCCTTCGTTTAAGGGGAAAAGGTAGATGTAATTACTGACATAAATGGAATGATGCAATGCCAATTTCAGCATTGCAACAAGAAGTCATTTATTTGTTCAATGAATCTTGCTGCATGTTGTATTAATTAGGATAGCAAGTTATGCTGCAATAATGATCCACAGCAAAATCTCCTGCTGTTTTTATAGCAAAATGATTTTCAAGCTCCTTCCTAGTGCACTGCTAGCATTGTTATTTCCCCAGGGCATGTTAACCAGTGTTAACCAGGACTGTTTAGATCTTCTGACACCCCTGTGTCACAACTTCCACAATCAGTTCAGCAAGGGAAGAGAGCAAGGAGGGTCAATTCCTGGCTCTTAAACTCTTTGACCTGGAAGTGATCTGTGTCATTGTCATTATAACCATTTGAGACTTGTGAATTCCTGAATTCGAGGTTTATACATTGCCAGATTTTACTGAAGACAAATTTAGAGGGCTTTATCTATAATGGCTAATATGATGTGTCCTCAGTTTCCAGGGCTTCCCCAAGGAATGAGAGAACATATCAAACTCTGCCAAAAATGTTTCTTTTGTGTCTACTTGGGGTAAACTTGTATCAGGTCTTCCTTGGGGCTACACCAACATTTGTAGTCACGTCTTTATTTTCATTTCTCTTTACACTTAAATGACTTTTTCTATGTTTCTTTAGAAATCATCTGTCGTCAGCCACATATTCCAAAGGCAGTATTTTTCTCTGGATTTGGACTCTACTACACTTACAAAGACACTCTTGTGATTAATTGCAAGCAAGGTTACATCCTCAGGGGCAGCAGTGTAATCCACTGTGAAGCTAATAGCAAGTGGTATCCTTCTGTTCCCACCTGTGAGCCCAGTGAGTATGGACCAGAAGTGAGCTGCCATAGATTCAGCTGCAGCAACTTTTAACAGTATGGCGATGGCAAGCTCATAGGCACAGGACCACTGTAATCCCAATAATCACGCACATTAAATGTACACTTTCCCATAGTTTCTTGTTAGAAAGAAGACTGTTATTAAGCTTTCAGCATTATTTGAAAGATTTTGTATATATCATGGACTTGTCACACCAGTGATTTTGCTGATATTGTACATTATATATTTGTCACAAAAGTTTTCATGTAGTCAATGGTAAAGTTCCTCATCCCAACAAAAATTCACAAATTACGAGTATTTGTTGGAAGATGAAAGTCAAATTCCTTTTAGACAGTTCCTTTTTCTAATTTGTACAGAGCTGCTGCATGAGCCAACAGCTGACATTGTAAATATACACAGATCACTCCTAACCTCAATTATACTTATTGTTAAAATTTTATTTAAACCTTCCTGAACACTGAACACTGTTCTAAGAGTTTTATATTAATTAAATCATTCAGTATTTACATCACATCTAAGAGGTAGCTACTCTATCGCTTTCAGGGATAAGAAAACAGAGACATTAACTATCACAAGTTCGCATAGCTAATCAGTGGAGAAGCCACCACGTATTGTGGCTTATCTATTTCCTTCTGTCTTGACAAGAATTTAGATATTATTTAAACGTTTAGTGATAAAGTTTAATACATGAGTAACTTGATAGACATGTGTCCTTCTTTTAATTTACACTAATCATTCATGTATGATTGAGTAGACAAAAACGCAAGATCGCAGGCTACTGTGCAAATGTTATGAGGGGCTTTGCTTGACACCAATTTCGCAGTTCTAGCTGGTTACAGTTCCATAATGTCCAGGGGATTGTCTCTTATTTTAATTCCCCATTTGACAAAGAGTTTTGAAAGTTACTGTGGTCCTGGAGCAGTGGTCCTAATGCCTCCCCTGAAGAGGTACCATGCTACATGCAGTGAAGTAGAAACAGAACTAAAGTCCCATATGGTTGGACCAACACTTCAAACTACCTGCGGCCTGCACCATGCCCTGTCCCATGGCAGTCTCCCCAGAGCCGCTGGTGCACAGTGCTTCACATTAGTCTACAGGCCAGTGAGGCTGCCAAGTCTTCTTGGTATTCCCAGTTTGTCCCTGTCATCTGCTTTCTTGCTGAATGGATATAATATCCTTTTATTGTACCAATGTCATGGGTTGCTCTGTCAGTTCCAGTAACAATTTTCTTTCCCCTTCTTGGTCTCCTCACGTTCAGATGGTTGTGTTGACTTACCAGACATCCCCTATGTTTCCTGGGAGAGAAATATACTTAGCCTAAAGAATCAAGAAATATTTGAGATTGGAACACAGGTGAAATATCAGTGCAAGACTGGCTATCGACCCACTCCAGATGAGCCTCAGACTGTCACTTGTCAGGAAAATTTCAAGTGGGCAGTTTCCAAAGGGTGTGAAAGTAAGAGAATTTAAACTTTTTTGGATAGTGGTGGTGGGGTATATGTGTTTGTGTCTATCTTTTCTTCTATTGAAAATGTTGAGCACAATCCTTGAAGTTTTCTGGGACTTGCTTCTTTGAGCTATGTATAGGAATTTTTGCAAATGTTCAGTGTGTGCTGCAAAATATGTACATTTTGAAATTGTTGGTTTCAATATTTCATGTTTGTCAATTATATTCAATTTTTCAGTGTTATTTCAATCTACATTTTTATTTATGTGGACTATTTGCCTTAATAGCTATAGGGAATGACTTACTTCATTATGAATTAGTTTGTTACATCTTTAGCTTATTTTAAGCCATTTTTTTTCATATTTTGAGATGTTTTTAGATGCACACAAGTTTATAAATGTATATTTCACCAGTGCATTTAACCTTTACTATGAAATGACTTCACTGCAATTATTTTATGTTTAAATTCTACTTTTGTGTTAATATAGATCACAGTCTTACTGAGTTTGTGTTAGCATAATTTATTGTCTTTAGTCTACCAAATTTTAACTTTACATAATTTTGTATTTTAAGTGTGTCTTGGAAGAGTAAATAGATATTTTAGCATTATTTGATAATTTTCATGATTTGTTTAAAGTGTTTAGTTTGTGAAGTTAATATAATTGCTAGTATATTTGAATTCATATCTACTATCTTGCTGTTTACAATATCTTCTCCCTCTTTATCTTGTTATTTGTTTTTTTTGTCTAATTTTTAATTTTTCTATCTTCACTCCTTATTTGCTTGTAGTTTGTACACTTTTCACCTTTTTGCTGCTCTTTACTCTGACATAGCTTTACCTCTTCCCAGGGAACATAAACCTTTAGAAATCTTTAACTTGGCTTATTTCCACCTCATCAATGTGTTTTCTTTGTGTTTCAGTTTTATGTCTTAAATTCTATTTTACTATTATTAGTATTGCTATTATTGTTTTTATGTTGTTATCATTGTTCAAGGCTTCAGTACTTGCATAGCTAGTCAGGTTTTGGTTTAGGGTGCAGCTCTGAAATTTATACATCCTTCTTGGAAAAAATGGTCCTATTCTCAAGGCACAGCTCACTAAAAGGACAACTAGGAGAATTAAAATCTTGGCTTCTTAATATTTTGTGGATACACTCCCCACCTTGTTTTTCTATTTGTTGTCAAAGGAAAGTGAGTGTAAACTACATAGCCCAACACTGCAAAATCAACATCTCATTTTAAAAACTTCTATTGAAGAAATGGTCAAAGGCAAATTAAGTAATAGGAACTGAAACAAACAGTGACAATTTGGAGGAGATGCTTGGTATACTTTCTACCTTGGTTTCTTTTCTGTGTAATATGTAAAATTATGTGCAATAATGTACTATGTGATATTTCAATGCATGCATACACATGTAATTTTCAAACCAGGATGTATCGGTCAATTTCCTATTGCTGGTACAAAATATGTGACACTTGCAACTTAAAGAAGAGGCTTAATTTGACTCACGGTTTCAGAGGGTTCAGTGTATGGCTTTCTGGCTCCAAGGAACAAACATCATGGCAGAGGGGCTTGGTAGAGCAAAGCTGTCACTTCATAGTGACAGGGAATAAGACCACAGGAGAAGAGCACCAAAGAGAAACATACTCTTCAAGGCACATCCTTAGCTGCTTGCTTCCTTACAACACTTTCATCTATGAACAACAGATCAATCCACTGCTGAGACCACACCTCTGTAATCCAGTCATATCTCCAGAAGTCTCTTAATTCAGTCAGACTGACAATCTTAACTATCACACAGAGTAACCATATACGTATCTCATGAAACATTTATCATTTCTTTGTGATAAAAAAACATTCAAAATCCTCTCCTTTACTATTACTGAACTATATGGTACATTGCTATACTCTTAGTGTCTGTGTACAATAACACTCTAGAACTTATTTCTCATCCAGCTGTAACTTAGTACCCACTGACCAACCTTTACCCATCTCTCCTTTCTCCCTACTCTTCTCACCTCTGGTAAGCCAGTATTCTTCCCTTAACTCCTATGAGACCAACTTTTGTGCATTCCATGTGTGGGTAAGATTACATGATATTTGCTTTCCAGTGCCTCAATTATTTTATTTAACACAGCAATGTTCATTTTCTTCTGTGTTGCTGCAAATTGCAGGACTTCATCCCCTTTTATGACTGTAATGTATTCCACTGTGTATATACAACATATTTTCTTACCCATTCATTAGTTGATTGATACTAGGTTGTAAACCCAGACATGCAATAAATATGTCTCTTTGATATACTGCTTTCGTTTGTTGGCCATTTGTATGTCTTCTTTGGGGAAATGTCTATTTAGACCTATGGCCATTTTAAATTGGATTATACATTTGTTTGTGCTGTTTTGTTATTTTTTGTAGGCAATGACACCTTGTCAGAGATACAGTTAGCAAACGATTTCTCCTATCCAGTAAATTGCTCATTGTTCCCTTTTCTGTGCAGAAACTTACTTTGATGCAATCCCATTTGTTTTCTTGCCTGTGCTTTTGGTGTCTTATTCATTCCAAATTATTAAGGATTTTAAAATGTTTTTTCTAGTCATTTAATCGCTTCAGATCTTACATCTACATCTTGATACTTTTTAGTTAATTTTTATGTATGGTGAGAGGAAAAGAAACAGTATCAACCTCTTGCATCATTTCTGAAAAGTCTCTTTCTCAACCTGCCTTTAGTGCTTTAGTAAAAATCAGTTGACTATAAATATGTGGATCAATTTACTGGTTATCTATTCTCTCCTGTGGGTCCATGTGTCAGTTTTTTATGCCACTGGTAAGTTTTCTATTATTATAACTTTATTGGATATTTTGAAGTGACATTGTAGAATTTCTTCTGCCTTGTTTTATTTTTTACTCAAAATTTCTTTGGCTATTCTGGTGCTTTCATGATTCCAAACAATTTTAGGAATTGTTTTCTGTTTCTTTGAAAAAAATCATTACTACTTTGTTAAACATTCCATTCAACCTGTAGGTCACTTGGGGTATCATGGGCAATTTAACCATGTTGATTCTTCTAACCCATGAATCCAGGATGTCTTTTCATGTTTTTGTCTTATTCAATTTATTTGGTCAATGTTTTATAGTTTTCTTTGACTTAATATATTCTAGAGACTTTTTGTAGTTGTGAACGAAATTGCTTTCTTGATTTCTTTTTCTGATCATATGGTATTAGCATATAGAAATGTTACTGATTTTTGTATATTTATGCTGTACCCTATGACTTTATTGAATTTGTTTGAGATTTCTATTAGTTTTGGTGGAGTCTTTAGGATTTTCTGGAAATAAGATCATTTCATCTGCAAACAGTAACATTTTGACTTTCTTCTGACAAGTTTGTATGCTTGCCCTCCCTTCCTTCCTCCCTTCCTTCCTCCTTTTCTTCCTTCCTTCCTTTCATCCTCTCTCCCTTTCTTTACCTTTCTCCCTGTCTCTATCTATCTATCTATCTATCTATCTATCTATCTAATTACTGTAGCTAGAATTTCCAGTATTCCACTGCATAAAAGTGGTGACAAGTTGGTATTCTTCTTCTTCCACATTTTAGAGAGAGTTTCCAGATTTTCCCTATTTGGCATGATATTAGCTGTGAGTTTATTGTATGTAGATTGAGTCCTTTGAGGTACATTCCTTTTATACTTAATTTGTCAACAGTTCTTATCATGAAAGGATGCTGAATTTTGTCTCTGTTTTGCATCAACTGAGATAACCATAAAATTTTTTGTATTGATCTATTGATGTGGTATATCATGTTTCTGAATTTGCATATGTTGAACCATTCTTGCATCCTTGGGATGAATCACAACTGATAATACTGAATAATCCTAAAGAACTGTTGGATTTAGTTTGATAATATTCTGTTGGGGATTTTTATTTCTCTTCTTTTCAGATATTGGCCTATAATTTCTTTGTTGTTGCTGTTGTTTTGGCTGGTTTTGGTATCGAGATGATGTTAGCCTTATAGAATAAGTTTGAGAGGATTCCCTCCACTTCATTTTTTATGTAATTTAAGAAGAATTGGTATTAGCTTTTTAAAAATGCTTGAAAACATTCGGCAGGGAAGCCCTTTAGCTCTAGGCTTTTTGTTTGTTTTTTATGAGATACTCATTACTGAATCAGTCTCGTTACTCATTGTTGTTTCGTTCAGTTTTCTGTTTCCTCATGCTCCAGTCTTGGCATGGTGTGTGTGCCCAGAAAATTTTCCATTTCTTGTGGTTAGCAATTTTTTTTTTCAGACAGTTTTCTTAAATAACAGTCTCTAATGATACTTTCTGTTTATGTGGTATCAATTGTAATGTCTTCTCCTGTTTCTGATTTTTGCATATTTGAGTCTTCTTTCTTCTTTTCTTAGTTAATCTAGCCAAGGATTTGATAGTTTTATCTTTTTAGAAAACCAAATCTTCTCCCTCAGATCTGAAAATTTTTAGTCTTGATTTCATTTTGGCTCTGATCCTTATTATTTATCTTTTTCTGATTTTGGATTCATTTGTTCTTGTTTTACTAGTTAACTGAGATGCAATGGTATGTTGTTTATTTGAGATCTTTCTACTTTTTTGATGGAGGAGAGTAGTTTTATAAACATCCCCCTTAAAATTGCTTCTGTTATATTCTATAGTTCTGGTATGTTGTGTTTTCATTGTCATTTTTTTCAAGAACTTTTAAAATTTCCTTTTTAATTTCTTCATGGATCCATTGCTTGTTGAGAATGTGTTGTTTAACTTCTTTGTATCTTTATAATTTTCAAAGTTTTTCATGTTTCTCTCTTTAATAGTGATTGTAAGACAGATTTGTTGCTGATAAATTCTCACAACTTTTGTTTATCTAGGAATATCTTTAGCTCTCCTTCATTTCTAAAGTGCAGCTGTGTTGCTACAGATTTCTTGATTGACAATGTTTTTCTCTCAGTGCTGTGAGTATATCCTTCTTGTCCCTCCCAGCTTTAGGGTTTCTACTGATAAGTCTATTCCTCCATGAATTGGAATATCCTTATGTGTTATTTGTTTCTTTTGTCTTGCTGTTTTTAGAATCATTGCTTTGTCTTCAACATTTGAAGACTTGACTGTAATTTATCTTGGGATAGACTTTGTTGGGTTGAATATGATTGGCCTTTCTGTACTGTATCTGACTAACCTTACTGCAGTCTTCTCTAGGTTTGGAGTATTTTATCTTATTATTCCTTTGGATAAACCTCGTACCTCTTTGACATTCTTAAATCCCTTTTGAACTTATTCTTTTGATGCTGCTCATAGTTCCTGTAAGCTTTCTTCACTCATCTTCACTTTCCCCCTCCTTTCTTCTCTGTGCATTTTAAAATAGTCTGTATTTAATATAATTGAAATTTCTTCTGTTTTATATATTCTACTATTGATTTTTTCATATAGTATCGTTTCATTTCACTTACTGTACTTTTCAGCTTCAGGGTGTTGGTCTGAGTTTTAAAAAATTATTTAAAACTTTCCATTTCTATGATACATTGCTGAATTGTTTCTCTGTGTTTTCTTGCAGTTCACCGAATCATTTAACATATTCACCACAGGGCTATAATTTGGATGTTGTGCTCCTAGGCAGCTCTGATTTGAATTTGATTGTTCTCACTGGCTTGAAGCACTGATGGTACATGTATGACTGTCCCATCAGGTGGCTTATACCACGTCTCAGGGGATCTTTGTAATAATACAGAGAAATATAACAGTTGAGCAGATCAGATGTCATCCTATCTCAGTTCCTTAAGGAAAACATTAAAATGGTATAAAACATTGTAATACAACTAACTTGTGGTACAGTCGTTGTTAATAAATATTACACACATCAGAAATGGGGCAAGTGTAAGATTCCCATTTTAAAATTTAGAGAATTAATTATTGATAAACTATTAACCCATGAAGAAATTCCATGAGAACAATTACTAAAAAATAAATTTGTTGATTACTGCAATAATTTTTCAAATTGCTATGGATAGTAATACAGACATTTCTCATTTAATGATCAAGTTTCATTCCTGCGACTAGGTTGTTAAGTGAATATATAGTATGTACATTACAATATTCAGAACAAAGAAATAGTCAAGGGAAATTCCAACTTAGTGACTTTATTTTTACTTGCATAACTCTTACATGCATTAGTGTAATATATAACAGAACATAAAACTAAAATACTGTGTATTACAGCCAGCAAAAATTATAGTACTGTATAAACAAGGTATACTGTATGGAAGACACTGAAGTTCTATAAATAAGATATGTGGAACTGTACAAAAAGAAAGTTGGCTGTGCATCCAAGTAGTGGATCTATAAGTCTGAATGACACACCTGAATTATAAGTACAAGCAGTTGCTAAACAGGTAGTTTGTTAAACAAGGAGTATATGTAATTAATATTTATATTTAGGCAGTAATTTTCAAACTCAAACAACTAACTAGACTTAGTCTACTTATAGACATTTTATTAATTTTGTTAGCAAAAGGACTGATAAAAATGACTAGATCCATTTGTCCCACCAGTAGTAAAGCTGCCGGTTAGGATAGTCATGCTTGCACCACAAGAAGTTCAAGCTGGAAGGAACACGTTAAAAAATATTTTGAATTCTCTGAGAGATTTCACATACTCACCACTTTATGGTCAATTTCCAGTGCCTTGTTTTGTCCATTAGGAGAGTTACGGTCCCCTGAAGACCCTTGATGTGTGTTGGTGTATGGCAATGTTTGCACATTAAAAGAGTAATTATTTATTTCATTACTGTTAAATGGACTTGTTTATGCCCATCTATTCAGAAATTCTAGCCAGGGCTTTTATTATGTTCTCTGAGCTTGTGGTCACTGCTGCTGTTTCAGTCCTTGCATGCTGAAAGACTTTTAAAATGGGTATATTCTTTCAGTGTGCAATTCTGTAGCTATTAACTCTAGACATTCCGTTGCCCAGCAGATTTCTATAACTTATTCATCTTGCACTGTAACAAGTAAATAACTTTCAACCTGTTAGATGTCAGATGAGCTTAACTCATGTCTCTTGATACCACAGAATGGATTTCAAGGATAAAAGTGGTTAACAGTTGAAGCGGTTTATTGAGAGAAAGCTCCTGAGAGAAGGAGGGGTCTTGAAGATGGATTGGTACTGAGGCTCTTTGTCCAAGGATTTTTATAGAGAAAAATTACAACTAGGAACAACATGGATAGCTATGGCTCAAACTACAGTCAACCTGTGGGATTATAGTCACTTAGCTAATATTGATCCAATAGGGAAATGAGGCACATAGCAAGAGTATATGACAAGTTTCATTAGCTTTAGCTTACCCATAACTACCTGTCCTCCTCCTCCTCCTCCTCCTCCTCATCTTCCTCCTCCTTTCCCTCCTCCTTGTTCATCTTTTGAGACAGGGTCTCATTATGCAGTGCAGGTTGGCCTTGAACTAGCTTATGTAACCCAGGCTGACCTCAAACTCACTATGACCCTCCTGCCTCAGCATTCTGAGTGCTGGAATTACAGGTGTGCACCCCCGCACCCAGTCTTATGACTTCTAACCTAGAAAGAACAAAGTTATTTTTGGAAAGGAAGAATATGGGTCCAGGTATTCTGGTCACCCACTTATGCATCTGATGCCTATCTGGGTCCACTAGACCAGGTAGTACTAATTACAGTATAATCCAAAGCTGTGCTATTGTTTAAACACTAAGGAGGCCTGCAGACCTAGCTATTGCTTCTCCATCTTGAAGCCTGGCTGTCTTCAGATTTTCCTCCTGTTACAGTCTTGGTGTGTCTCCTCTATTGCACTGATTCTCTGGAAGGATTGATCTCTCTCTGACTGCTTAATAATTTCTATCTAGCTTTACTGTCTGCAATAACACGACAGATACTATATACCTATCGAGCATCTCCCCATTCTCCCTCTTGGTTTTAATCTTTGTAACTACCACTCTCTATTTCTATAGTTTGATTAGCAATATATTTCATAAGTTGGAGTAAGGGCTTCAGCCACAGGTGTGCTCCTTTGGTGATTTTCTTAAACCTAGTCATCACATTTTGTCCATCAGGAGTGTGTTGCCCAACACCAAATATGGAGAAAATGAGAATCATAAGTGAAAGGAGAGACTTTACTGGTATATGTGTCTATGCCTATGAAGACTATATTTTCTACATGTGTGATGAAGGCTATTATCCTATTTCTACTGATGGAAGGAGTTCATGCCAAGCTGATGGCATGTGGAATCCTAAAATGCCAGCATGTGAGTCAGGTGAGTGGATGGAACTTGTCATTATTTCCCGAATGAGCCCTTAGAGTTTTGCAAAAGAACACACTTCTTAAATCAGGTGCGTTTAGGGCTGTTTTTCTAAGAAGTGTTATGTAAAGAAGGCCACAAATACACAACACTCACCCCGTGCAGACAGCTATAAAGCAAGGTATATTGAGGATGGGGCTTATAGGAGATTTCTTGTAAAAGAAAACAGTAAAACAGATAGTCCTTCAAAAGTCTCATTTCTCATTTTTCCTCATGTTGCCTGCAACCACTTGGGCAAAGGTTTTAGAAAAGAGAACAATCCCACAAATCTCTATATTTATGTGAATGGAGAAAGAATGATTTGTGTAACTATGATAAAATGGAAACTGTCAGATGGAAGCAGTGCCTTGGTTAGGAAGAGGGAGATTTGGAGCCAAGCTATTGATGTGAGCCTTTCCTTTGCTTGCTCTGACTCTGACCTACTGAGCTACTTCTCTGTTAATATGGCAAATTTCAAAGGAATAAACACTGGATACCTAAATATCTAACTCTGATCACAGTAAGACACTGAAAATGTCATCACTGTGGGTCATTATGAATGCTTCTTTGCATCAACATGATAGAGATTATTGAACACCATAGTTTGGGTTACACAGCACTTGGGAAGCTGAGGCAGGAGGATCATTGAGAGTTTCAGACCAGCCTGGGCCACAAAGTGAGCTCAAAGTCAGCCTGAACCACATAGTGAAACCCTGTCTCAAAAAGACAAAAATCAATAAATAAATAAAAAGCAAAGCTTGATGAAAATGACTTAGGTGCCAGTAGTTACTTTTGGTCATCATCCTAGGAGGTAAGAGTGAGACTTGAGGGAGATAGAAAAGAGGGAAAGAAAAGGTGACTTTTATAAGCACTGTGGGCTCAATTCTTTGTGGCTACTGAGAAGTCTATGGAATGCCTTTTTAAGTTATCTTTCTCAAACACAAGTGATTGGGACACTTTTGTGGATCTGTTTCCCCTGATCGAAGGTTGTCATGAAAGAAAGTAACTGTTAACTCTGACTCTGCTCCTTTCATTTTAGAGAAGGATCTGATGCAGATAAAGCGAGATTCCCAGCAAATGCTTTCTGTAAATCTCAGCAGTATAAATCTCAGCTTGTGTGAAAGTGTCTACTCCATCTGAAACTGCAATCAGAAGTGGTCCAACGGACTATGATGTGGGTGCAAAAGTATTCACGTATGTCCTTGGCACTACTTGGATCTGCTCATGTCCCCTATTAATTGCTCTGAACTACTTCTTTGTGACTTTATTGCAATGTCTGACTGAGATCTCTTGAAGACCACTGCAAAGAGGGTTAGTGGAGTAAGTTACCTGTGATCTTGGGGATATAATTGATTTTGGTAACCTCCCTTCATTATCACTCATTCTAGATTTTCCTCACTTTCAGTTAGTGCCCGAGTTGGCTTATATTTCTTACTAGAAGTGCTAACCCCTCTTATATCTCTGATGAATGAGACTCCTTAGTGTCTTGCAATGGCCTATTCAATGTTACTTTTAGGTGTGGAAGCATCACGTGCCCTAGCAAATATCTTGAATTCTAGATATATTCCTTCCTGACCCAGTTACATGCTAGATATCCTAGCTCTTCATTATGACCATAGTTTACTGTCCTGTCAGTGTAGAAACATTTCCTGTATCAAAGCTGTTGCAACAGCGTAAAGAGCCCAGTACAATCAGGTGAAATTCATAGCTGCAGGGGCAGTGGAAGGCTTCAGTGTCCACTGTGGGAGTTGTTTTGCCCTTGGTTCTGGGAAGCAAGACCCTAATCTACAAAAGTCTGAAGTTGAAAGTAGAAAGAGTACATTATATAAGGGGTTTACCAGGGTTGTGAGAAGCATCAACCATGTGTCTATTCTTTGGTGTCTTTTTATGCGTTCTACATATTGGATGCACAGATGCATGTAGATTCTGGGCAATAAGTCAATGTACTCATTTCATCCTGGGAGATGGGGTCCGCATTTTGCTGGATGCCACTGCTGAATTGATGGGCTGGGTCGAATCTCTAGTATACTATCCCAGTGATTTGTCATGCAGTTTGCTTTCACGAAATACAGTAAAGGGTATGATAGCAGATCCTGTGACCATATGCCTATCATCACACATTCTTAGCTAGCAGCCTGAGGAGCCTTAGACTTTTGCTCATTCCATTACCCCCATATGAAACATTTTCCAAATGTTTATCAATCTTTCTGTCCAAAAGTTTCTTTACTATCCTAGTTAATAATTTTTAATTGGTAAGCTAGTTTATTTCTATTAATGAGTTATTTAGTAACAACAGGAGTGGTCACAGTACAGTAAAAGCAGAGTTTATATAAGACAAAGCTTATTTTTTAGAGTATTTATTTATTCAGTTAGTGCTCAACATTGAACCTAGGGCATGCTAGGCAAGCACTTTATCACTGAGCTATGTCCCCAGACCTAGGGCAATAATTTTAAAAATCTACAGTACTTCTTTTTTATTTATATTAACTTTATTGGTACTCTTTTGATATATGTAATGATTGCATTCATCATAGGGAATTTGTACCTGTACGTAATATATCTTGATTCTTTTCCCCCATTCCCCTTCCTTTCAAACCTTCTTTCCCTCATTTACAAAAGCTTTGTTTCCATTTTCTCCTTTTTAACTTTTCTCTTCCTTCCCTTCCACTTTCTCCCCTCATTTCCCTTCCCATTTGAACAATTTTTCTTATTTCCCAGTATCTATTAAACATTTTTGTCCTTATTTTACATTTCAGTTTTTCACACAAGAGAAACAATGCAGTATTTAAACATGTGTCTGATTTATTTCACTTAAAAGTATAGTCTCAAGGTGCATCCATTTACCTAGAAATGCCTCCAGTTTATCCTTCTTTATGGCAAAGTAGCACTTCATTGTATAAAAAAAACTTTGTTTTCTTTATCCATTCACCCATTGATGGAATTCTTCTGCTGCTATAAAAAGGGGTGTGCACATATTGCTAGGTATGATGCTTTTTAACTCTTTCAGGAAGAAATGAAGAAGGGGAATATCTGGGTCAGATGGAACCTCTAGTTTTAGTTTTGAGGAATCTCCACATTGACTTCCATAATGTTTGTATCAATGTACACTCTCACCAACAGTGGAGAAGGGTTCCTTTTCCTCCAGAGCCCACCAGCATATGTTAGTGGTTGATTTCTTGATGATAACCATTCTTTCTGCAGTAAGATGGAATCTCAGTGCTGTTTCAATTTGCATTTCTTAAATGACCAGTGTATGATCAGTCACACATTTATTTGACGGTTTTGCTTATTCATCTGAGAAATGTCTATTCATTTCTGGTACTCATTTTGGATTGGGAGTCTAATTTTTTTTAGTTATGTGTGTTCTAGTCCTTTGTCTGAGGAACAACTGGAAAAAATTTTTTCCTACTCTGTGGGTTGTCTCTTCACTCTGTTTTTGGGTTCCTTTGCTGTGCAAAAACTTTTTAATAAGATGAGGTCAGTTGTTGATTCTTTGAGATATTTCCTGTGGAATCAGGATTTTGTTCATAAAAGTCTTTGCCTGCACCTATGTCTTTGAGTTCTACCTATTCTGTCTTCCTGCAGATTTAGTATTTCCATTTTAATGTTTAGATCTTTGATTCATTTTGATTTTAGTTTAGGGCATGGTAAGAGATATGGGTCCAATTTTAATCTTTAGCATGTGGAAATCCAGTTTTTTCAGCACCATTTACTAAAGAGGTTATCTTTCTTCCAGGGAAGGTATTTGCCCCCTTTGTCAAAGATAAATTAGTGTGTTTAGAGTCATTTCTGCACCTTCTAATCTGTTTCATTGATCCTCAAGTCTGTCTTTCTGCCAGCACCATGCTGTTTTTATCATGATAGTTCAGTAATATAATTTCAAGCTAGAGATTGTGTTTCCCCCTGCCTTCCCTTTGTTACTTTTGCTACTCTAGGCCTCTTCTGCTTCCAAATGAATTTTAGGATTGTTTTCTCTAATTCTGTGAGGCATGCTATGTATTTTAATTGAGATTTCATTAAATCTATATACCAGTTTTTACAATATGGCCGTTTTCACTATATTCACTCTTCCCACCCCAAAACAAGGGTTGTATTTTCATTCTCTAATATGCTTTTTAATTTTCTTTTTCAAAATACTACAGGTTTCAATGTAAAGGTCTTTTCCTATGCTGGGTTGACTCCTAAGTATTTCTTTCTTTCTCTGAGGCTATTGTGAAAGGTATTGTTTTCCTAATTTCTCACTCAGTGAGTTTGTTGTACAGGAGTGTTAGTGATTTCTGAGTGTTGACTTTGTATCCAGCTCTGCTAATGAATTTGGTTATTAAATCTAGAAGTCATTTTGTGGAGATTTTGGGATCTTCTTTGTAGGGTATCATGTCATCTACAAATAATAATTTAATTTCTTTCTTTCCTATCCTTATTTCTTTTATTTTTTTCTCTTGTCTAATTGCTCTGGTTAATGTTTCCAGAACCATATTGAATAGAAGTAGTGATAGTGGACATCCTGGTCTTGTTCCTGATTTTAGAGTGAAAGCTTTCCATTTTTTACCATTTAGTATGATGTTGGCTGTTGGTTTGTCATAGACGACTTTTATCAAATTGAGATAAAGACCATCTAATCCAATTTTCTGTAGTTTTTTTATCATGAATATGTGACGGGCTTTGTCTAATGATTTTTCTGTGTCTGTTGAGATGGTCATATGGTTTTTGTCCTTGGATTGGGTTTATATGATATATTAAATTTATCAATTGGCATATGTTTGAACCATCCCTGAATCCCTGCAATGAATACTATTTGGTCATGGTGTATAATCTTCTTGATGATTTGCTGCATTCTGTTTGCCAATAACATATTGAGGACTTTTGCATCTATGTTCATTAAGGAGATTGGCCTGTAATTCTCTTTTTTGGTTGGATCCGTTCCTGGTTTTGGTATTAGGGTAATGCTTGCTTCCAGGAATGAACTTGGAAGTATTGCTTCACTTTCAATTTCATTAAAGAGTTTGAGGGGTAATGGAATAGATCCTCTCTAAATTTCTTGGAGAATTTAGTAGTGATTCTGTCAGGACCTGAGCTTTTCTTTGTTGGTAGGTTTTTAATTACATCTTCAATTTCACTGATACTGGGTTATTAAGAATTTTTATAACTCCTTGATTCAGCTTTGGTAATTCATATGTACCTAGGAATCTGCCCATTTCTTCTCTGTGTTAGATCTCATTAGAATATAGGTTCTTATAGAAGATATTGATGATCTTCTGAATTTTTGCAGGATTTCACCCTTTTCATTCCTAATTGCATTGATTTGAGTCTTCCTTTTTTTTATATAAGATTGGCTAAAAGTTTTTCTATTTTATTAATCTTTCAAAGAACCAAACCTTTGATTTGTTGATTCTTTTGTATTGTTCTCTTAGTCTCATTTACATTAAATTTTGTTCTAATCTTTAAAACTGCTTCCCTTGTATGAACTTCGGGCTTACCTCATTCTTCTTTCTAGAAGCTTGTGGTTCAACATTAGGTCATTTATGTGAGCTCACTCTGATTTTCTGATGTGGGAATTCACTGTTACAAATTTCTCTCACAGGACTGCTTTCATTGTGTTCCATGAGTTCTGTAATGTTGTACTGGCATTATTGTTTAATTGTAGAACTGTCTAATTCCTTATTTAAATTCTTCTGTGACCTATTGGTTGTTAGGAGGGTGTTATTTAGTTTCCAGGTTTTTATGCAGTTTTTATGGTTTCTCTTGCCATTGATTTCCAGTTTCATAGCACCATGGTCTAATAATATACATGGGATAATTTCATTTCCTTTGCAGTTACTTAAGCATGTTCTATGAGCTAGTATGAGGTCTACTTTGGGAAATGTCCCATTTGTAGCTGAGAAGAGTGCATATTCTGATGTCATGGGGTTGAAAAACTCTGGAGACATATACTAAGTTCATTTGTTCAAAAGTTTGACTCAATTCTGATATTTCTTTGTTTATTTTTTGGTCTAGTTGATCTGTCTATTTGTGACAGTGGAGTGTTGAGGTCTCCCATTCTATTGTATTAGTGCCTTGTTTTTTATAGTTGGGTGCACCGGTACCTGGTGCATATATATTTATGATTGTTCTATTCCTCTTGAATTGTGCCCTTAACAAGTATGCATTGACCTTCTTTGTCCCTCTTGCTCAGTCTTGCTTTGAAATCTACTTTATTTGTAAATAGAGTAGCTATCCCTTCTTTTTTTCTGGGTTCCAGAGAACCCTGGGTCGCATAAAGTATTGTTTCCCATCATTTGACTTTCAGTCTATGAATTTTGTAAAAATTAAATGCATTTCTTTTATGCAGCACAATTTTGAATCTTGTTTTCCTGATCCATTCTGCCAATCTTTTTCTCTTCATTAATGAATTGAGACCATTTACATTGATGGTTATAACTGATATGTATTGACTTATTCTTGTCATGTTATTTTCCTGTTGGTGGTTTCCTTTCTTTCCCGTATATTCAGTTGCCTACCTTGTCTGATGGATTCATTGTATTGGGGTTCATGGAGTTGTAGTCCTTGTTATCTCTTTCTAGAATATCCTTCAGAACTTTTTGGTGTGCTGGTCTGGTGGTCATGAATTGCTTCATGTATTCTTAGTATGGAGGTATCTTATTTCTCCATTAATTTGGAAAGGTAATTTTACAGGATACATCAATCTTGGTTAGAGGTTATTTCCTTTTAAGGATTGAAATACTTCTGTCTAAGCTCTCCTTGACTACTGTGTTTATGTTGAGAAGTCAGTTGTTCTGATGGGCTTCCTTTATAGGTGACTTGTTTCTTTTCTTTAACAGCTTTTAATGTTTTGTTCTTGTGTTGGTATCTTGACTACTATATGCCTTAGTGTAGTTTTTTTCTGATCGTTGCTAACTGGAGTTCTAAATCCCTTTCTAAATCCCTCACTTATTTGTCTGTCAAATTCTTTTTCCAAGATTGGGAAGATCTCTGCCATTAGCTCTGTGGGCAGATTTTTAAAAATGCATTTTATACTATCTTCTGATTTTTCCTTTATTCCAATCAATCTTATGTTATTCTTCTTTGCATTATCTAGCAGCATTTGGATTAATTTTTTGTGGTCCCTTGCTGTTTTTAAGATGTCTTTAATGTGATGATCACTAACTGCAAACCTTTCTTTTGGGTTTGATATTCTGTCCTCACATTTGTTGAATTTTTAATCTCCATGATATCTGTTTGACTCTGTTTCATGGAATCCAGCTCTTTCCTATGTTGGGCATTCATGTTTTCCATTTTCCATCACCTTCTTAGGCTCCTCTATCTTTTACTTGTGTATACTATAGATTCATTAACCATATCCTTCATTATGCTCATCATCTGTTTAGTTATCTGTGAAACTATTTCTGACTTGTTTTTTTCTAGAGCCCCACTCATCTGCTTTGTTATTTCCACTACTATCATTTGAGAAAGTTCAACTGGGTGGCTTTTGATTTCTTTCACCTCAATGCCCCCTGAATTTTCCTTGGGCAAGCTGGAAGCCTCATTTTGTATTTTTAAAATTTGCTTTCTGCATTGAACTTGTAAATTGCTGTGATAGGTAGCTTTATAACTAGCATCAAGACCTTCTTAGGTTATGGCTACTTTTCGGAGATGTTTTCTAGATATAAATAGCTTTTGGCTTTTGAGTCTGTCCCAAGATCCTGTCTCTTCAATTTATTAGTGATGAGAAGTTGTTGCCTCTTTGATCTAGTACCCAGTTCTTTGGTACTGGACTATGGTATTTTTATGACACCCAGAAAATTTCTTGCTGTAAAAAGAAGAACAACTTATCACAACAACTATGGCACCTTTGCTAAAGTAGTACAATGAGTAATAACAATAGCATCAAGCAAAATCTAGAAAATGTCAAACTGTGGTAATTGTTAATTTGCCACCTTAAACCTTAGGTACAAGCTTTGATTGCAGTAGGAATAGGGTGGGGTGCTTTCAACTCCATAGAAGTTTAGGCTGATCCTAGCCTCTGGTTGTGGTGTTGGGGCCTATGTTGTTCATCCCACAGCACTCTGGGTGTCTTTTGCCAGCCTGACCTTAGATGTCTCCCAAGATTGTACTTCACTCAGTCACTGGGAGCCCTGAAAGGAAGCTGACTGACAGCTCCAAATCCTGTGTTCCATTGGCTACTCCCTAAAATGCCATTTGGCCAAGCAGACACTTGGACGGGAGTCATTCATCACTGTTGTAGCTCACAACATCCACTGCTCCACTCTACTGGAATGTGTATCTGTGGAGGTGTCTAGAGTCACCCACCCTCACTGTGTCTCTGTAGAGCCAGGAGTTAGGGAGAAATTGCAGTTTGCCACCTCCTTTTTCTATGTTGAGATCTGTCTCTTCACTTTCCCTATGGACTCCAATTCTTCTTTCAGATCTTTCTTGTGTCCCAAGAATTCACCTTCTTCCTCCTTTTTTCCCTCAAGCTGTTATATTCCAGTGTCTGGATTCTGAATATCAGAGAGGCTGATTTGCTGCTGCTCACTGCTCTGCCATCTTTCCAGAAGCCTCTTTTCAACAATGTTTCTAAAATCTCTCTTCTATAGAATTTACTCTCTGCGTACACTTGTTTCTTGACACTTTACCATAAACAGGTTAATATCGTTCAATCATTCATTTAGTTCACTTTTCTCTGAAACCTAATTCAAATCATAACACAAATACATGTGTAATTTTTGTGTTAATAAAAATTAAATTTAAGTTCTTGTCTCATGGAGCATTTGAAAGGAATTTTTTAAAAGATCATAAATGAACTCTAGTCTTACAGGTAAAAATGTCATCTTGCTATCAATGTTCAGAAGAAGAAACCGGTTGTTAGGGACATAAAATGTAACAAGTCGTGATCTTTGAGGGCAAAGTGTGGAGAGAAGACTATACTCCATAGTATGTGGGAGCTCAACAATTGCTAGAGAACAAAATGGAGTTGTAAAGAGCACACCAACTTGGCCAGAATCTAATCCTTCCACTTAATAGAGGTGTCACATGATTCAATGTTCTTAACCCCTTAAGCCTTATTCCATCATCCAAAAAAGTGTTCATGACGATGTCTACTTTCTGGTTGTTGTGAGGTTTAAGCAGGACTCTGCATGACAACACCTCAATGAATAATCCAACGAAAACTACTGCTAACAAGACCTATAAAAGGGAAGAAGAGTCATTGGGTATTAGGGTAGTCAAAGGATGTCTCACAGAGAAAGTGAGACTTCAGAGAATGAATAGAGAAAGCAAAAGATATGAAATTAAAAGTACAGTCCTGGGGTAAAATATAGAGAAGCACAAATGTGCAATATGTTACTTGAGAAAGATGAGCTGGCTAATTTGCTAAAATAGAAGGATCTGTGAAAAAAGTCAACAAGAGTGTTTTTGCCCAAATGTCCATAGATTGTTAAACGTGCTTGTTCTTTTATCTTTATAAATATAGCATTTAGAATTCTTTCACTTAATCTCAATCTTTTGAGCAAATTATCTTTCAACAAAAGACCTCCTCTTACATTCTCAGGCTTTCAATTCCTTGGAAGTTTCTATATATGAGTTTGTGAAACCTGAGACCTTGTTCTTCTAGTGTAACTACTCCATCATTTCACAGTCCTTATTTCAACACTAAAGTCATTGTTTAAACTCTAACATGTAGTAATTATGCCTTTGTGGTGCTGTAATTATGAGAAAATTGTAGAGAGTTTAGACAGATGAATATTTCCTGCACTTATCTTGATGCTTTCTGAGAATAGTTTTAATATAACATGACTCTGGGTCTGATTGCACTCTTTTATTCCAAAACTTCTGTAATTTCCCCTTGTGGTGAAAATTTTCAGTCATCATATTTTTAAAAAATAAAGAAAACATTTCTGTAAGATGGGAGAACTCCTTCAACTGAATTTGCTTTCCTTCACACTAAGCTTTTCTCCAAGTGCTTCACTTGAAAAAGGTAGATATTTTTGAGTTTTGTCAAGTTCAGAATGAGGAGATAATTTTTGTCTTCTAAAAATAACCAGATTTGGGAGTGTCATGTTAATTTGAGACTATGAACTCATACTTTTTCTTCTGTCTCACTCTCTAAGTTGGTAGTTTACCTCCCAGAGTTACTCATGGACAGCATAAGAAATTTTTTTCAATACTTCCTGCTATAGTTTGAAGATGTCCCCAAGAAATTCATGAGTTGAAGACTTAATGCTCATTGCACCAGCAGGGAGTAGTGAAGAGGGGAATTGTAGAAGGAGTGAATGGGCCTGAGGGATGGAGGGCTCAGGAGAGGATTAATTCCATTGTCACAGGAATGGATGAGTTATCAGGCAAGTGAGTCATAAAAGCGAATCAATGAGCTCTGTCTTCTCTTGCTGACTCACTGTCACCTTTTTGCCCGATGTCATGTTATGATGGGGTACAAAGGTGCATGTCAGATGCTGGTGTCATGCTTTTGGACTTCTCAATTTCCAGAACCATAGTTAAGTAACTTTTATTTAAAATTAAATTCCCCAGTATGGGGAATTCAGTAATGGCAACAGGAAACAAAGACAGAATATTGCTACTGAGAAATGGGGTCACTATGGCAAATACCTGAAAATATGGAAGCATATTTGGAGCTGACCATAAAGGGTAATTCTGATCGGGGCCCAGAATAAATGAGAAGACTAGCAAGAGTCTGGAACTTTGTGGAGATTACTCAGGTGGTAATGATGAAAATGTGAGAAATATGAACAGCAAAAGCCGTTCTGACCAGGTTCCAGATGGAAATAAAGAACAAAGTATTGGAAACTTGAATAAAGTCCATTCTTATTAGAAATTTGCAAAGAGTTTGGCAGAACTGCATCTGTGAATGAGGGCTTATGGAAAGTGGAATTTAAGAGTGATGAACTATGACATCTGGCAGAAGAAATAACTAAATGACTAAGCATTCAGGCTCCTGAACTAACCACACACAGACAGATGCAGGCACAGGGGAATGATTTAAAGACAATTTATAATTAAAAGGGAAGCAGACCAGAAAGATTTGGGAAAATTTCAGCCTGGCCATGTGTAGAGAATAAAAGATCATTTTCAGGAGTGAGAACCAAAGGTGTGGGCAAATGGACAATTTGCTAAGGAGATCAGTTTGGATAAAGGGGATAGCAAGACAATGGACCTCAGAAACATTCCAGAGATATCAAGACTTCTCTTCCCATCACAAGCTCACCTCTCTAGCAGGGCAGAATGTTTTAGGGAGTGGTTTTCCCATACCCACCACTATTTTACCACTCTGAGATACCTTGGGTCTCTGCTTCCCACATTCCAATGCAGTACTCTTTGACCACCTGGCCATGCTCACATGGGCCCAGATTAAACTTAGGGTACTGCTCTGCAAGGTACAGGTCATTAACCTGGGAGGGATCCATGTTTTTCTAATTCTGCAGATGTGCAGAATACAACAACTTTGTGGGCATCATATTCTTTATCATCTAGATTTCAAAGCATGTGTCAAAGAGCCTTGAGTCCCAGGCAAGGAACTGTCACTTGAGCATAGATGTCACAGAGATTCTGAAGGTAGGGAAAGGCCTAGTAGAGTTATGGAAGTGAAACTACCTCTCACACACTTACATGGGATATGTTACTCCTTTTCTCATATCCACTTCTCGCTTTTGGAATGAGAACGCTTAGAGTAGGCTGGTCCTACCACTGTATTTGAAATGGATAACTTATTTCTATTTCATGGGATCACAGATGGAATTTGCAACAGGATAACACATACTTTGAATTTTTAAGATGGAACAAGTTAATACTTAAAGACTTTTAGGATGGAATAAATGTGATTGGTATTGTAAGAAAGAAATGAACTTTGGAGGCCAGAAGCAGAATGCTGTGGACTTAAATGTATAACCCTCCCAAAGTTTTTGGGTTGAAAACCCCCAATTCAATGGTATTATGAGGCAAAGGTTTAAAAGGCAATTAGAATGTGAAGGCAGAGAACTCAAGAACAGATTGATGCTCTCCTTGGGGGAGTGTATTAGTGATCGTGACTATAAAAGTGGCTTCAGTGAGCTCTGTTATCTCTTGCTGTTCCTTTCTTGCCCATTCACCCTCTACCATATTATGCTGCAGCATGAAGCCACTTACCAGATGCAGGCTCCGTTCTTTTGAACTTTTGAGCCTCAAGATAGATGAGCTAAATAAGCTGCTTTCTTTATATGTTACCCAGTCTGTAGTATTCCATTATAGCAACAGAAAATGGACTAAGCCACCTCCTCATCCCAAGGCTACATTTGAATGTGTGGGTACATATTTGTTCAATTTTCTACATCTCCTACAATTTCTTTTACTGGCTACCTTAGCCTTTTCAATGTAAGATTAAAAAGGTAAACTTCAGCACTGTTCACGGTTCAATGAAGATAAGTTAAAAAATGTTGAGAGTAATGTTTCCTGTTGATAAAGATTACCCAAATTTTGCCTTTTATTTATTTATTTGGGATATTTAAACCATGAATGGTAAGCCTTAAATATCCATTGATGAGCACATTAAAAACGAATTTTACTTCCCACTCCAAAGTCATAGAAGCATCGACTAATCTCATTTCCTGGGATGGCAATCACTACCACATCGTTGTGTATTTTCCAAGAAAGTCTAGAGACAATGTCTTTTAGCTGAGAATGTTTGCCTCTGGTAAAGTTTTCAAGAGCTTCTTGAGTTCATTTCAACTGCTCAAGAAAGAAGAATCTCAAATATCAATTCCCAAGTCAGTGTTAGAAATCTCCACTAAAGCCACATGGCATTCGCCACTTTTCTGTGACCTTTCCATATTCACTTATAATAATGTGCTGAAGCTCCTTGTTGGTATCCTGAAGGAGAAACATGGTAAGTCAAAAAAAGTTCTGATTCTAATCATGTGTGATGCCTTTACCATTTACTTAACAGACACCACTGTCTCCATTAAACCCAGGTGATGAAAAACACAGACCTAAGGTCACACACAAATAAGGATGTGAGAGCAGTAATTGGGAACACAAGTTCCACCCCTTAAAAATGATATGGCACTGGGGAAATTTTTAACATTTTTGGTTACATTAACAAGGACTAAATAAGATAAACCAGGTGAAAAACTCACGATACAGACATGCATATAGGAGTCACTCAGAGGTCGGGAATCTAGCTCAGTGGCATAAGCGCCTGCCTGGCAAGTACAAGGTCTTCAGTTCGAACTCTGGTACCAAAAAGAAAGAAAAGAAAAGAAAGAAAGAAAGAAAGAAGAAAGTAGTCACTCTGCAAATATTAATTATGACCATTAGAATTATCACTGATGTGAAAAAGATGATTCCCATCATTGTCATTATCCAATGCTGTTTTGATGCTTATTTCATTTAAAAAAAAACTTGAATGTTTCCATCATAGCTGTGTGTCTGAAACCAGAGATACCAAATGGAAAGCTGTCTGTGGAGAAGGATCACTATACTGAAATGGAAAATGTCACCATCCACTGTGACTCTGGCTATGAGGTGGTTGGTCCCCAAAGTATCATTTGCTCAGAGAACAGAACCTGGTCTCCAGAAGTACCCAAGTGTGAGTGGGTAAGTAGCACAATTCAGGGTAGTTCTGTGCTTGTCAACCCCTAAAAAGAGCATTCTTTGCCAAAGCTCTGTCCCAGCTCACAGTAATGACTTTTGACTTTTGTCATGATATCTAAGTAATTGATCAAAATTATCACTTTCAACCAGGAAGCACAACAGTGGACTAGGAGAGGCAATTGTTTTCACTGTACCACAAGAGCCCAAACGAACTCTAGACTTCAAGGTCTGAGACACATGTCTCCTGATCCCCTAGGTTTACATTTTGTCCAGTATTTGCTCCATTTCTGTTAGTCCAAAGACTGTCCTCATGCAGGTGCTCCAGGCCCCTGCGCAGCTCTGTGTCTTCTCTGCTTTGCAGCAGACCTGGGCTGGCCCACAGGAGAACACCCGCTGACCTCTTCCTCTATCTGTCCACATAGCAGTGATTCCTCTGCGGATGCACCATATCTTCTTCTCACTGCTTTAAATCACCTTTAGGAGGTCCCCGAAGACTGCAAAACAGTGGTTGCAGGCAGAAAGCTCCTGGAGTGCCTCGCAAGCCCAGCTGATGTGAAAATGGCCCTGGAGGTGTATAAGCTGTCTCTGGAGATTGAACAACTGGAGAAGGAGAAGTATATGAAGACCCAGGAAAAATTTTTTAAAAAAGAAATAAAGCAGTCATTTTTGTCTTTAAATTAACATGCAGAAATCCTGCTTACCACCTCTACTTGTCCTTAAGTACCATTACTCACATTAGTAAGCTTTGGGGTTTGGGAAAAATTCATGTGATTATTTTTATTGAAAATGTATAATTATTGATGATGTAACTTGTGACTCAGGGGTCTACTGGACTCATTGTGCTGGTTAAATAAATGACTATTTATCAAATATCGCTTGCTGTGTTGTCGTCCTGGCCAGTATGTCACATAAATATGATACTCATGACAAACCCACTGCTTAAGAAGTCTGAAATTAACTTTCCTTTCCTTTTTTTTTTTTAATCTACTAGGAAAGAATGGAAACCAGAAAATTTAAACTGAGTTCACACCTTTATTTGCACCTGAATTCCTTTATTGCATATCTCCCATGTCTAAAACCTGTCTACCCTTGGCCTACTGGAAAAAACCCAATAAAAATCATAGTGAGAAAAGAACATCACAGATGTCACACAGGCCCTTTGGTGCCCCCTTCTGGCCACTCCTATGAGGACATCCATTTTTCTCATTTCAATAGCACAGATTGGTTCTGCATATCGTTCCTTTCATAGAAATGGAATCATACACTGTACATCCTTTCCTTCTTGTCTTCTTAATATTATATTTTTGAGTTTTGTTGATGTTGTGCATAGTCACAGTTCATTCGTTTTCACTTGTATTTAATATTCTGCCATTGCATGACTATATCCCAATTTATTGTTATTAGTAAATATTTTTGTTATATTTAGTCACTTGGATATTATGAGCAGTAGTTCTATGTGTTCTTGTATGTATTTTTGTTGAACACATATACTTGTGTTCAGTATATTTCTAAGAATGAAATCAACAGCTTATGGTGGAAAAATGTGTGTTTGTTCAGGAGTTTCCAAAATGGCTCTAGGAAACTGTACTCCTATGTACCTGCAGAATGTGATATTCTATGTAACATTTGTTGTTGTTTATGCTTTTTCTTTTCTGTGAACTTCTGTTGTGTGTTTTTGATTTGATCTTCCCTGGTCACTATAGAAGTTGGACTATTATACTTATGTTCAGTAGCCATTTCAATATTCTCTTGTTGTGAGGTTCTAGTTCAAATCTCTCATACATTTTTCTTGTGCAGGGTCTATCAATCTCAAATTTAGTTGTGAGAATTTTTAACATATTTTTGATTTAAGATTTTTGTGAGATATGTATTAAAAATATCTTTTTCCCGGCTTTTGGGAAGATGGCAGAGTAGTAGGATTCAGGGAAAACAGCCTCTCTGAGAGACACCATCTAGACGTGGGAACACACCATCTTGAGGAAGACAAAAAGGAGGGGGATGGTTTCCTCCGACCCAGGAATCGAACCCCACAAACAGAGCAAAAAGAAAAAATTCAATTAAGAAGAAGGTGGTAGCTGGCACAGCCTTTGCCCGGAGCTGGACTCATTGTGCAAGGGGAGCTGTTGGAGCCTGGCGGTGCACGGTTGCAGTGTTGGCGGTGGCTGGTGACCCCAGGACCTCTGCAGAACCATTCCCCAGTGAAGGAGAGTGGTGGGCATGGAGGACTGTGCTGGCTGGCGGTGAGTGCAGAGGGCTTGGTCCTCCAGCGGGAGGGAACAATTTGCCAGAAGCCATTCCTGAGTCAGACCAGATATGCCTGGGGTTAAAACTGAGCTGGCTTCCCCCGGTGGTTCCTAGCTGGGCACAGACCCACGGAGACTGCTTGGATGGCTGCAAGCCCAAGGAGGCTACTCTCAGGGAAGGCTTGCTAAGGTTGTCTACTACTCCGTTCATGAACAGTTACTGGCTTGCAGAGATACAGTGCCCTGACTTGGGTTGCTGTCTCCACAGGCTGTTTACCAGTGAATCCACAGAGAACCCCGGAAGTGGACTTTTTTTTTTTTTTTTTTTTTTAGTGTGAATGTGGTTTATGCCCTCCTTTGGGTCTGGTCTTGTTCTGTTCTCTTTTCTGTCTCTTTTGGCTTTCTTTTTTCTCAGTCTTCTGCAGTGGTTTCCCTGAGTTGGTGGACCCATCTTTGTTCTCCAACCTACTTGCAGTCTCTTTTCCCTTTTCCCACTTTTCTGCCTTTTCTTAAGTTCATTTTGGGTCCTCACCCTTGGGGACAGAATTGACATTTTGTGAACCTAAGTATTGTATATGATTGTTTTGCATCCTGTTGTATGGATATAAATTCAGTTTATATGGTTGGGGGTTGTAAATCAGGGGTTGGATCAGCTTACTCTTTTGTTGGCTGTGTTTGGTGCTGTGGGTGCCACCACAGCCAGAACTGACTCGATCGAAATGGATAGTGGTTGGCCTTGCTGGTCCAGGACTGGGATTGACTGGGGGTTGCAGAGAGGGGTGGGGTGTGGTGCTAAGAAACTAGGGACTGGGCTAGGTGAGCAGTAGTTTCCCATCTCTGACAAACTGAGGAGGCAGGATTTTCCAATAGACTCAGAGCCCAGGAACCAGTTACACCTGGAAGATATCTCCAGGAAGTGCTCATCACCTAGAAATCCTTAATACCACCATTAAAGTAACCACTGCAGGCAGCTAACAGGTATCACTTTAGGAATTAAGCTAATAAAGAAAAGAAATGAGAAGACACTTAAAAAGGTCACAACCCCAGACACCCAGTTCACCAAAAGCAAACTCAGGGGGCAATGAGGCTGGAAAATTCGAAAGCCCCCTACAAGGTTTCTTAGAAGTGGTAACAATGCAGTTGAATGAGGCTTTGGAAAAAATGAAATCAGATAATCTCTCAAATAACCACAGAGATTACCAAAATATACACCATGCTTAGTGATGTTAGAGCAGATACAGACAAAAAAATAAACAAGCTTCAGAAAATTATGGAAGGACAATATAGGAAGCAAATGGATTCCATAAAGCAGATTCAAGTAGATATCCAGGAGAATAGAAACTCTACTGAAAGTATTCAAAGCAGATTAAGCCAATGTGAGGACAGGAACTCAGATATTGAAGACAGGCTTGCAGTTAGTGACCAGGAAAAGAAAGATTCTTCAAAACTAGCAAGTGATAATGAGATATTAATCCAGCAGTTGCTTGATGAGACAAAGAAAAATAACAAGATTAACTGGAGTCAGTGAACAAGCAGGAGATACTACAAATGACATTAAAAACATCCTTACAGACATCATGTCAGAAAATTTTCCTGGCAGAGAAAAAGAATTTGACATACAAATGAGTGAGGCATATAGAACTCCAATTAGCAATGATAAAAAAAAATCTACTTCCAGGTATATCATAGTCAAGATTCCAGAAATTCAGCACAAGAATAAAATTTTAAAAGCTGTTAGGGAAAAGAAACAAATCACCTATAAAGGAAAGCCCATCAGAATTACAGTGGACTTCTCAGTATAAACTCTCAAGTCAAGGAGAGCTTGGAGTGAAGTACTCCAAGTTCTAAAAGAAAACAACTCTCAACCCGGATTGATGTATCCCACAAAACTATCTTTCAAAATAGAGGGAGAAACAAAATACTTCCATGATAAGGAACAGTTGAGGAAATTCATCACCACTAAACCAGCACACCAACATATTCTGAAGGACATTTTAGAAAGAGATGATAAGTACTACAGCTCCACGAACCCCAATAGAAGGAATCCACCAGGAAAAAAGAAAACAACATGATAAAGATAAGTCAGTACGTATCAGTTTTAACCATCAATGTTAATGGTCTTAATTCATTAGTTAAAAGACAAAGACTGGCAGAATGGATGAAGAAGCACGATCTAACAATATGCTGTATACAAGAAACACATTTAATTCAAAAAGATACTCATAGACTGAAAGTTAAAGAATGGAAAACAATACTCCATGCAACAGGAGTCCAGAAAAAAGCAGAGGTAGCTATTCTATTTGCAGATAAAGTTAATTTTAAGTCAAGACTGATTAAGAGAGACAAATAAGGTCATTATGTATTGGTAAGGGAACAATCTAAGAGGAAGAGATAATAATGCAACAAATATTAGTCCACCCAGTTATATAAAACAATTATTAATCAACATGAAAAATCAAGTAAGCCTTAATACCACTGTATTGGGAGATCTCAATACACAGCTGTCACAAAAAGACAGGTGTGGAGTCGTTGGGATCCTCTGGGTAGAGTATCATGTCATCTGAAACAAAATCTATGTGTATAAAAAATTAGTTGTGACAGTCAGAGAAAAAGAATTTTGAGTAAAATGTAATTTTTCAGGGTCACCTTCAAACTTTATTTTTAATGTGAAATGTTCATTTGAAAACAATTGTGTTAACAATTAGTTAGATAATGTTTCATATCTGTATTTTTTGTCTTAAATAATTTTTGGGAATATCCATTATGCTGATGATTGTTGCTACTGGTTAGGGTGAAATTGTTATGTTTTGATTTCTTGTTTTCCTTTTGTTTAAAAAAAATATCTTTTTCCTGTGTATGGTCTGCCTTTCTGTTTTAGTAAGACTTTCATGTGTTCATATGCTTTGATAAGTGTAAGTTTCTCATTTTAATATGGTAGCATATATCAGGTGCTTCCCTTTTGATTAGTGTTTATTTACTTATTTATTTATTTTGATTTCTGGATCCCTTAAAAAAATCAATGTTTATCTCAAGGTCACAGATATATTTACTTAATGTTTTCCTTTAAGAGATTTACAACTTTACTTTCACATTTAGATCTACAATTCCATACCATACTATGGTATGAAGCAAAGGATCAAGATTCTTTTTTTTGCATACAAATATACAGTTGATTTAGCACCTTGCATTGAAAAGACTATAACCATATTGTGCCATTTTGTCATAAATCAATTAACAATTTTGTTACTTAATTCTGTTTTCATTGGGGTATTTGGTTGTCTTATACCAAATTCTATGGCTTTATAACGAACTTTGATATGAGTCAATGTGGATCCTCCAATTTTGTTTGTTTTGCCCTATTAGTATTCCACCTTCTATTTCATCTTCTTAGAGATTTGGCAACTCTTGATACTTTCTATTTGTATAAACTTTAGGGTAATCATTTCCTAGCAAAATCCCACCAAAATTTTTATAAGAATGCTACAGGTGAACTTTGGAGGAATTTTCATCTATATAGTGTTGTGCCTTTCAATCCATAAACATAGCATTTCTCTATATTTACTTATATTTTATTTAGCTTTTAAGGTTAATGCATCTGTCATATTTATTTCAAGGCATCTGGAATTTTGCATTGATGTTGATAGAAATGTCTTTTTAGATGATCTTGTTGGTAGTAGGAAGTTGTTTTTGTTTATTTGCCTTTTATTTCATAGTATGTTAATGTGGTGGATTAACTAATGGTCAACTTGGAACACCCAGCAGAACTGAATCAGAGCGGTTCTGGGTGGAAGGCCCACCTGAGGATTGTTGCCAACAGCATTAGAAGGGAACTGGAGAGGAAGATGGTGTGCTGTTGATTCTCCTAGAGAAGCTTTACACTGGCTTTATTGATATAAACTCAGTTGTTCTTTTAGGAGGAGCTCAGGTCCTTGCTGTCACTAGGGATGTCTGCAGTTCTCTTTGGTGGCTCTTGGCCCTTACTCTGAGCATCACTTCCTTGTTCCAGAGCAGATTCCTTAGACCGACGGCACAGATCCTTCATCCCACTGGTGTAGACTTTCTAGCTTCCACCACCAGCCTTTAGGCCTTCCCAGTGCAGATGCTTGATACAGACTTGCATGAAACATTGCTACGGGCTCTAGGTCTTCAGTTGGACTCGTGCAGGACACTCCTGTGGGATCCAGGCCCTCAGCTGAATTCTTTGGGTCTAGTGTGTGAACAGATGTCCTGCACTCTTGCATTTGACTCTTTAGGTGAATATTATAGAATAATCCTACAAATTATGTGTCCTGTATTAAATTGCTCCCCAATCCTGACTACAGCAGTTAATTTTAATTAATTCCTTTTATACATCATTTGATTTTTCAAATTCTTACATGTCAGCTGTGAATATTAGCAGTTTGCTTTGCCTTCTACTTCTTCTGACCTTTGTTTATTTTTCTGTTTTCGGTCTATTCTCTATCTGCCTATCTACTCCCTCCTATCAATTGATACTCTTCCATGGGAAGGGTCTATAGTCTAATATGCAGTGGAAGTTTTGTTGCAGTTTTCCTTGTCTCATTATTGATTTCATCAGGAAATCTTTCATTAGTTCACCATGATGTAGGGTGTCTGTTGCTTTTTTCTTAGTTTTGTTTTTCAAATTTATGTTCTATTAGTGTTACAGATATAGTTGGGTTAGACATATAATTTAAAGAATTCATAGCATGTTGACCAACATATCTATACATTTTTCTCTTGATATTCATATCACCTCTTCCAATTCTATTTGTATGTTTTTTTCTTTTTTACCATTAATTAAGTTTATTGGTATAGTGATCACATTAACCATATGATATTTGTACCTGTACATGATATGTCTTGATTCTTACTATTTTCCCCCAAGCCCTTCCCCTCCCTTCTACCCTTCTTCCTCTTCTTATTTACAAAAACTTTGTTTCCATTTTATCTCTTTTGTCAATACTTTTCTTTTCCTTTCCTTTGATTCCCCTCCCCCTCCCTTGTGCTCCTTCCCATTTGAACATTTTCTTCCTATTTCACAAAATATCTGTTTTACATTTTGGTCCTTATTTATATTTTCAATTTCTCACACCAGAGAAACAATGCAATATTTACACATGTGTAAATGTCTCAAGTTTATCCTTCTTTATGGCTGAGTATTAATCCATTGTATAAAAAAACGCATTTTCTTTTTTCATTCATTGGTTGATGGGCATTTGGGCTATTTGCAAGATTTAGCTATTACAAACTGTGCTGCTATGAACATGTGTGTGCATGTATCACTGTGGTATGATGCTTTGAGTACTTCTGGGAAGATACCCAGAAGGGGAATAGCTGGGTCAATTGGGACCTCTAATCCTGATTTTTTGAGGAATCTTCACACAGATTTCCACAGTGGTTGCACCAGTCTACACTCCCACCAATAGTGGAGAAAGCCTCTTTTTCCCCACAGCCCCACCAGCATTTGCTATTGGTTGATTTCTTGGTAATAGCCATTGTTTCTGAAGTGAGATGAGATCCCAGCACTGTTTTGATTTGCATCTCTCAAATGACCAATGATGTTGAACCTTTTTTATAAGTTTATTTGCTGTTTGTACTTCTTCATCTGAGAAGTGTCTATTCATTTTAGATGCCAATTTTTGGATGTAGTATTTAAATTTGGGGGTCTGATTTTTTTAAGTCCTTTACATATATTCTAGATATTTGTCCTTCATCTGAGAAACAGCTGGAAATAACTTTTTCCCACTCTGTGGGCTGTCTCTTTACTCTGTTGGTGATTTCTTTTGCTGTGCAAAAGTTTTTTTTTTTTTTAAATGAGATCCCAGTTTTCAATTCATTATAATATTTTCTGTGTAGTTGGAATTTTGCTTGTAAGTCTTTGCTTACTCTTGTGTCTTTAAAAGTACTACCAATTGTATCTTCCAGCAGATTTGTTGTTTTTGTTTTAATATTTAGATTTCTGATCCATTTCTATTTTAGTTTAGTGTGTGGTGATAGACATGGGTCCAGTTTTAGTCTTTGGTATGTGAAAAGCCAGTTTTTCCAGCATCATTTATTAAAGAGGTCATTTTTCTTCCAGTGAATATTTTCGGCCTCCTTGTTCAAGATAAGTTGGCTGAGTGTGTTTGGAGTTGTTTCTGCATCTTAAACTAATCTGTTCCATTGATACTTGGATCTGTTTCTTTTTTGCCAATGCCATTCTGTTTTTATCAGAGTAGATTTCTTGTATAATCTCAAGTCAGGGATTGTAATGTCCCCTGCCTTGCCTTTGTTGCTAAGAATTGTTTTTGCTATTCTAGGTTTCTTCTAGGTCTAAATAAATTTTAGTAATATTTTCTCTAGTTTTGTGAGGTATATTACTGATATTTTGATTGGGATTGCATTGTCTGTATAACAATTATTTTAAACTCTTTTTTTTTTTTTTTTTTTTTTTTTTTTTTTTTTTTTTTTTTTTTTTTTTTTTTTTTTTTTTTTTTTTTTTTTTTTTTTTTTTTACAGTACCGGGGATTGAACTCACAACCTCGCGCCTGCCAGGACAGACACTTAAGCCACTGAGCCAAACTCCCAGCCCTGGTTTTTTGAGGCAGGGTTGCACTATGTAGCTCAGGCCGGCCTTGCGCTCACATTGTAGCCCAAGCTGGCCTTGAACTCACAACGCTCCTCCTACCTCAGCCTCCTGAGTGCTGGGATTAAAGGTGTGTGCCACCATGCCTGGCTATTTTAAACTCTTAATAAGATTAATTAGAAAGTTTCTTTCATGAATAATATTTAGGAGCTTTCTATTTTTATAATAAATATGTATTGAGAGTCATAAAATGTTTTTTCTACTTCTACCAAGGTGATCAGTAACATTTCTTCAGTGAATGTAGAGAATGTGGTTTGTTGCTGCATAATAACTCAAACATTTGCAGTTTGTTTGTGGTGTGATACTAGTGGGAAATTCTCCAGACCTTCAGTTCATTGACTTTCTTTTTTTCAACTGTCATGAGAATTTTTGATTGAAAGTATGTTTCATCTTGTACCACAGCAAGGAAGGAGGTGTTCAGTAAGTCCACAGATACTGTGTGTGGAAGAATCTTGCCACAAGGATGTAAGTGCCAACCCCAGACAAACTTACTGCCGAAAAGGTGAATCACTGACCTCCACAATGAGTCAAGGAATTGTGGGCCTCCCTGGGGTATGGTACTCCAGTATATGTTGGTAGATAAAAATTCCTGCAGGTAAGATGTGGAGTTCCTTGTGACACCCAACGGGTCAATGTCTGCTTGGATTGACTTGGGGAGGGGTGCGGCGCAGAAGATCACTAACTCCAAGGAGCTGGAACATCCTAAAAATGGGATGTTTTGCCAACTCAAGCAGAGAAAGACCTTACAGGAAAAACCAGGATAAAAGTTAATTTTTGATTTTACTGTCATCATTCCTTGCTTGACTGCCTTGTACCTAAAACAATCATCTGTTCTCAACAGAACATTATGTCTTTGTTGCTTCTCAGTAAATCTGGGTGTTGGAGTCAGTTTGTACCTCCGTTTTGGTGGGGTCCTCTGAATCTCCACAAAGATATTATCCATCTCTCGAATCTTCATCTCTCTAACAGGGTTTGCAGGCCCAAACCCAACAGTAAGATATCATGAGGCATGTTCTACTACTGGAGTTCCATAAGGGATTTAGTATCAGTTGTCCATAAAGGTAACTTTCTCACCAATGCAAACTCATTTGTTTTCTTCTCTTCATTTTTGTATTCTTCTGTCTTTGATAGTGCATTCTAGGATTATAGTACTACTCAGAAAAATTTCTTTTTTAAATTAAGCTTATTGGTACATTTTAGATATACATAATGATCATATTATTCATAGGGAATGTGTACCTGTATAGGATATATTTTGATTCCTCTTTTTTCCCTAATTCCTTCCCCTCCCTTCAACCCCTCTTCCCCTCCCTATTTATAAAGGTTTGTTTCCATTTTATCCTTTTCAAAATCATTTTATTTTCCTTCTCCCTTCCTTTCACCCTCCCCCCACCCTAGTTCCTTTTTGAAAAATGTCTTCCCATTTCACAATATCTATTGTATATTTTGGTCTTTATTTACTCTTTCAATTTCTCACACCAGGGAAGCAATATGATGTTTATGCATGTGAGTTCAACTTATTTCACTTAAGAGTATTGTCTCAAGTTGTATCCATTTACTTAGAAATGGCTCAAGTTTATCCTTCTTTATGGCAGAGTACTACTCCATTATATAAAAAAACTACACCTTTTTTGTTCATTCCTTGATTGATGGGCATTTGGGTTTTTCCAAGGTTTAGCTAAGTTTATTGCTAAATACCAGTTTAGCTGCTATAAACATGGGTGTAGATATATTGTTATGATATGACATTTTTAACTCTTCCAGGAAGATACCCAGAAGGGGAATAGCTGGGTCAAAGGGACCTCTAATCCTAGTTTTCTGAGGAATCTCCACACTGTTTTCCACAGTGGTTGCACCAGCCTGCATTCCCAGCAACAGAGTAGAAGGGTTCATTTTTCCCCACAGTCCCTCCAGCATTTGTTATTGGTTGATTTCTTGATAATAACCATTCTTTCTGGAGATAAAAGCTCAGCATTGTTTAAATATGCATCTCTCTAACAACCAGTGATGTTGAATGTTTTTTCATATATTTATTTCCCATTTGTATTTCTTCATTTGAAGAGTGACTATTCATTTCAGATACCCATTTTTGGGTTAGGTCTTTGAATTTGGGGGATCTGTTGTTTTTCAATTCTTTGTATGTTCTAGATATAAGTACTTTATCTGAAAGACAGCTGGCTAAAATTTTTTCCAACTGTGAGGGTTGTTCTTTCACTCTGTTACTGATTTCTTTTGCTGTGCAAAAGCTTTTGTGCATGATGAGATCCCAAATGTTGGTTCTTTGTTTTATTTCCCATGTGATCAGATTTTTTCATGAAATCTTTGCCGACATCTATGTCAAAAGTTCTGCCTATTCTCTCTCCCAGCAGATTTATTGTTTCTGTTTTAATAGTTAGATATTTAATCCATTTCTATTTTAGTTTAGTGCATGGTGAGAGATATGAGTCCAGGCTTCAGGATGTGGAAAGCCAGTTCTTTCAGCAGCATTTATTGAAAAGTCTTCCTTCCAGTGAATGTGTTTGACTCCTTTGTCAAAGATAAGATGGTTGGGTGTGTTTAGAGTTGTTTCTGCATCTTCTAATCTGTTTCATTGATCCTTGAATCTGTCTTTTTGCCAGTACCATGCTGCTTTTATCCCAATAGCTTTGTATAATTTCAAGTTAGGAATTATAATGCCCCTGCCTTGCCTTGTTGCTAAGAATTGTTTTTGTTCTTCTAAGTCTCTTCTGGTATAAAATACATTTTAGGAATATTTTCTCTAGTTTTGAGAAGTATGCTAGTGGCACTTTGATTGGTATTGTATTAAATCTGTATAACAGGGGCCAGGGACATAGCTCAGTGGCACAGTGCCTACCTGGCAAGTGTGAGGTCCTGAGTTCAATTCCCAGTACCCCTGCCCCAAATCTGCATAACCATTCTGGAAATATGGCCGTTTTCACTATGTTGGTTCTTCCTATCCATAAGCAAAGACTGTCTTTCCATTTTCTGATATTCTCTTTGATCTCTTTTTTCAGAGTACTGTAATTTTCAATGTATAGATCTTTTACTTTCTTTTTTTAGATTGATTCCTAAGTATTTCATTCTTTTGGATGCTATTGTGAAGGGTGTTTCCCTAATTTCTCTATCAGAAAATTTGTTGTTTGTGTACAGAAACACTATTGATTTTTGAGCATTGTTTTTTTTTGTTTTGTTTTGTTTTGTTTATGGCACCAGGGGTCAAACTCACAACGTCACGCCTGCCAGACAGGCGCTTAAGCCACTGAGCCAAACTCCCGGCCCTAGTTTTTTGAGACAGGGTTGCGCTATGTAGCTCAGGCCGGCCTCATGCTCGCGTTGTAGCCCAAGCCTGCCTTGAACTCACAACGCTTCTCCTACCTCAGCCTCCCGAGTGCTGGGATTACAGGCGTGTGCCACCACACCCGGCGAGCATTGATTTTGTATCCAGCTATGCTACTGAATTTGTTTATAAAAACTAAAAGTCTTTTGGTAGAGTTTTTGGGGTCTTCTATATAGAGTATCATGTCATCAGCAAATAATGATAATTTAACTTCTTCTTTCCTAATAAATAAGTTTCTTGCACTTAGATTATTTCAAGGATTGATCTTAGCAGAATAAGGCTAATACCAAGATCTTTTGTATTTATATATTTTATTTATTTGTAGGTGTTCATATGATCTTTCATGATGAGTTGGTCTGTAAAAGTAGGCATTTATCTTATGTTTTACTCTATTTGAGCCCTAGTTCTGTCCTTGTACTTTATTTAAGTAAACAAATGACTATTATTCTTCAGTTTTTTGGCATCAATGTAAATACTTAGAATTTCTAAGTTGAAAGTATCATAGTGATCATTCTAGTCTTTATCTATGGAGAGACTAAGACACTTAATCTCATGATTTATGGTAGATCATGTGATATTTGGTCTCTGGAGAGAGAAAGAAGTCTGTGATCTTTTCCACCATAGTATAAGTGAAAGGTTTCTAGGTATATTCTCCTATGTGATAGGCTAAGAGTCTCACCAAAGAAAACTTAGTCTGCCTCGGTTCAATGAAAATTAGTCATTGTGATCATAAGAAGAGCTTGGGATTTGATTCAGACTTTAGTTCAGAATCTGACTTAGCCATTGGTAAGTATGGGACATGTACTCAGTCTTTCTGAACTAGTTTCATCATCTGTAAACTGTGGCTAACAATACCCGCATTGTAATTTTGCTTTAAGAAATTACATACGATATTGTATGTAAAAGTTTGGAACATGATTAATGAGCAGAATCTATATTTCTAAAATGATATTATTTAAAATTATTTTAATAACCTTTCACATGCTGAGATTTATTTTACTTCCTCTTTATAAAATGAAGCAACCACATTATACATTTATTTGGCTTCCTTTCTCTGTAGAAAGGTTGAAATTTAATTGCACTGTCATCAGTATTCCTGAGTTCACTCATTTATATCCGGAGAATGTTCCTCCTCATTTCTGAGAGCTAAGCACTTATATACTTGTTGCATCCATGTCAGTTCAGCTTGTTGGTAGAGTTCATTCTGAGACATTTTAAAATGCCACTGTTATTTCTAGATGAACATCTATCTTCAATTATCAAATATTTACAGCTGACCAGAGTGGCAGAATGTGAAATTGCAGGTTGATAATTTACTCTTCTGCTTCACGGAGACTAAAGTAAGCAATATTCACATAAGATCCAGGTGGCTATTAGTGGATCAGTCTTTATTCAGATAGCCATGAACTGAGCCCTGGGGCTAACAAATATGCCTTCTATAATTCCATTCTTAGTACTTTTGTCAAAAATGTAATGCTGAAGTGGAAGTTCCTTCACTCTGACCCAATCCCAGTGAAAAAAATCTTTTAAAGCTATCATGAAAGTTTGTCCATTGATAAGGCTATGTACTCTGCCATTTACCCTCCCATGAATGATTTATCTGCATTGGAAATACCACTCTAAGAATCTTATTTTTACTTTCTAGCTGCAGAACCCTAAAATTAAGTAATTGAGTGTCACAAATCAAGAAAATGTAAATGTTGAGAGTATAACTGTTCGGCCTGAACTTTTGTCTTTTCATGATTAGATATGTATGATTCTTCTAGTTCAACTAAGCTGTGAAGTATGAAAATTCACTCGTAGATTTTTTTTTACCCCGGTGTCCTACTAGGTAGTCATTCTATTGATTGAGTACTGCTACCAGCAGGAGACAGTGCAGGCCTGGCCAGGGTATCTCAGTGGTTCCCTGAAGAACCTGCCCCACAGACAAAGAAGCGCCGTGTACGTGGAGATAACAGGTCAACAAGTGCCTGTGTTGTCATGGGGGAATAAAAGTGAGGAAGTCTTGAAGTTCTGATTAAACAGTTACGGTCTCTAGAGTGTTCTCATGCAAACTCATATCCTTCTCCCCTAGCCTAGGAGCTTTATTGGATGACCTCGGTCAAGTTCCACCCTGACCTGATCTACTGAACACTAGCCCTCCCCTCCCATGACTCATTGCTGTAATCTTGCCAGGACTCAGCTTTTTGGTTCAGGCATCAAATGTGATTTGGAGCTTCAGTTTTAGCCCCATTCAGCACATCTGAGAATGCTGAGCCCCAATGATCTGTCTCTGAGTTTCTGCATCATGCCCCGCAAACTGCAGAGCATTTTACCAGCACTGTGGCTTCTCGGAGTCTTATCTTTAACGTGGTGCCCACCTGTCCTGTGTGGTGAGTACAAAGGTTATGTGTAAAGAGGGGAGAGTTCAAACCGAGGTAGGGAGAAGAACGCTTGTCTGAGAATTGATCAAATGCTCATAATTCAGCCCAGTTTTACAGACATTTTAAAGAAACACATCTAGTTTTAGACCTTCCAAAATAGGCTATAATTAGTTGCAAGGCTAAATGCTATAAGTCCTTGAGGAATTGATCTAGCAAAAAAAAAAAAAAAAAAAAAAAAACCCTATTTGATTATTGTGTGATACTGAAATTAATACTTTTAAGTAACTAATTTTTCTGTGAGATTGGTTTTTTTTCCTATTGCATTAATGATTGAGCACTTTTTGCCTTTGAGAAAGTAAGATCTTACAATATTATAAAAAAGGAATGATATACTAAACTACAAATCTCTGTGTAAACTGAAAACACTGTGTAACTGAGGTTATAGCGTTGTAGTTTAGAGAATAATTGTTCCTAATCAAAGTGTTTGTGAGGATCTGAGGCTCCCACTGGGCTAAGGCTGCTCATTAATACATATCTAATTATTTCAATTTTAAATAGAAACATGCCAGTAAAGTAACATTTTTATTCTGACATGCTTTCTTTCTATGAGAAGAATTCTCTAAGACTGTTAGAAGTATTTACATACATGTCATCTGTACTGTCTTTCAGAGTGTTTAAAGTAGAACCTTCTGTACAGAATTCAAAATCAGCTCAGCAGGGAGGAAAAAGTTCACCAATAGCTTTGTTAATCTCTAGGTAGGTTTTGTTCCGTATTCAATCAATATCAGGTATTTTTCCAACTCTGATGATGTAAGAACTGATTCCATGCCAAGCATAATGCAACTTTGTCATTCTGGTAAAAACACTGGGAGACTCTGTGGAGACTAATTTCTAGGGCCCCAGAATGACCCAAAGTTGCCCAGACTTGGAATTTTCTTAATATTGCAGAGTGACTTCAGAGCTGCTTTACTATAGCATTTTACTTTAGAATTTTTATACACCCTAGTAATGGATATTTTAAAAGGAAGATTTGAAAGGATATTTTAAAAGGTTAGGTAAAAGGATTCCTGAAACTTGGGTGGTGGTACTCTCTTGAGAATGGAAATGACCACCTATTATCCTTCCAAAGCACCAGCCTTTTCCTGGCCACTCAGCCTGATCTGCCCGGCCTCCTCTTCTTTTCTGAGACAGGGTAGATAGGCTGTCCAACAAGCCACTGGGGATTGTCATGATTCCTTCTGGTAGCTCTGCATTTATTCCTTCTTCCAATTCCCCAAACCCACCTCACTGTGGTTCATATTCCCCAACCTGCAGGATAGGGTGCACTTGAGTCAATTCGGACAGGTTTCTGAGTTGACTTCTTTTTATTCTACAAATATCAATTTTTTGTTGCCTCTCCTTTGCTCAAACTGTTACCCCAATATGAAAAACCTGCCAGTATCTCACCCACTTACATGGATTTTTTTCTAAACTTCAGAATATACTTCCAGTCTCCTTGAGAAGATGCTATCTTCTCCCTTTCTCCCTGGGTTCTGTCTCACACCTCTTACTCCCTTCTCGGCCTCTCGTGTTTCACATGAGTTCAAACTGAACAGTACGGTAGTTTTACAGTTCATGTGGTCAGGCCTTTGGTTTCTTAGAGTGTTACAAGACATAGCTCCTTGTCTGCTGAGCCTGAGGGGGATGAATTATAAAAATATTTACTGGTCAATTCAGAAAAGGCATTTTCCTCATGAACGTTTTTCATTTGACATTTAGGAAAGGGCACCCATAAACAGACTTGTACAAAGTTTGGCATTTATTTGGTACCTATGGTGTCAAAAACAGAGACACAGAGATAACCGACACACATTTGCTGCTTTTAAAACAAAACGAATTATAAATTCAGGTGATATAAGGTAGCTATTAAATAGTACTTGGAGAATATAGATCAAAGCCATAGTGAATATGGGCTTTTGAGTAAACTAGACTTCAGTTCCACCTCTCAGTAATTGCTTCAGCTGGAGAAAGACACTGAATTTCTCCAAGGATGCAATTTCATCTCTGAAAGGTGAGGAAGATGATAATGTATATCTCTTAGTGATACTGTGATGGGGGAGGAGAAAATACACACAAAGTATTTTATGTCTTATGGATTATGGATGCATTGTGTCCAATACTTACATTTTACACACATATAGCCATACCTGCACATATACTATTAGAAATATCTAAGACTATTTAGAAATTTGCTGTACATATCATATGATAAAGATATTGCCATAGAATGCATCCAATACATACTGCACATTTAAATATATAATAGAAATAGTATATATTTTAAATGTATAGATAAAATGTAAATAATGTACATGCCATACATTTATGAAGATATATAAATATATATATCATGTAGCATACAGTGTCTAGGTCATACTAAGATATCATTAAATAGTTGTCTATGATATGTAAGTTCTTCCTAATAACTGATATAGGATCTTGAGAGATAAATGATGTCTACTTTCTGAGAAGTAACAGAAACCTTCTCAGAGTAAATGGGCCTTGAGCAGCAGACTGAAAAAACAGAGTGGCATTGTAGGTAAGAGAAATGATGTGAGCACAGGTACAGACTGGACATGTGTCTGACATATTTGGGACCAGTTTCTTGATGGATTGATTACCCTATAAAGAGAATTTCTGGAAGAAAATGCTGGTTAAGGCTGAAGTATCCATTAGAAAGACCAAAAGAAATGGTTCTAAATACTCACAAGTGGGAAAATATGTTTAACTTTTATTTTTAGTAAATACATGCTTGGAAAACAACTGATGCTTGGTTCCAGCTCTAAGAGGAAATCGTACATTAGTTTGGTTAGAATGTCTGACATTCTGCTCCATTTTATTTACATATCTCATGCAGTGCTTGTGGGCCATGACAGTGGTCTCTTTCAGAGAGGCGTTCTGACACCTATTTCTTGTTTCAATGTGCAAGTCACTGTTTCTGTGCTTTCTATGAGATTTCTTCTAAAATGCAGTATTTTCTTGGTGGAGATGGGTGGGTCATTTTGACTAGAGAGCAAGGACTCAGAGATAATGGAGTGATTTCACAACTTTTTAGTTTCTCATAAATGCACATCTTTGCATGTAGCTTGAAATTAAGTGCACTGCTCATATGATGTAACTTAAGGATGAATTCAGCCTTCATGAAAAAAATAGCAAGGTGAAGTTGAATACACTTAGACAGTAAAGTGAAAGAAAGCCCTAGAGCTGCAGCTCCTCACTCCAAAGCTGGCAGACAGGCAGCAGGAGCGATCTTATGGACAGAGAAGCAGATGGACAGAATGAAGCTTTCTACAAACTGTATAAATCCTGGGATGTACTACTTCACATGTTCTACAAGCTGACATGCTCTCATTTTTATCTCTTATCATCAAGGTTGCCCTTTGCCTCCTAGCATTGCCCATGGACATCATAAACGAATCAATACATACAATATTTTCAAATATGAGGTTGCATATGAATGTGATGAAGGATATGGTCTGGTTGGACAAGCAAAACTCACCTGCCTTTCTTCACACTGGTCACCTGAAGCTCCCCAATGTAAAGGTAACTTTGCTCTTTTTTCAACTCACAACGCAGTGGATGAAGTTGTCGTATCAGAGCAACGTTCTTCCTTGCCAGAGGCAGTACAAAAATATTTGATTTCGTTATATTTTGTTGAAATAATTAATATATGCAGCTGGTATCCCATGCAAAAAATACAAAGAATATAGATAAATATGACATTCCTCCAGTTTCTCTCAATCATGGAATTCAGGCTTCTTAAGTCAGCTCTGTTCCTAGTTTCTTGTTCTTGTTTCCTAATATACTTTATGGGCATGGCATTTTATATATGGTGTACCAGTAGACCTGTGCAAAATCCTCAAGAGAATTTGTTCTAGCATCATCTAGCAACAGGGGTATTGTTTGAACTCCTGAGCTAATTCTAATCTTCCCAAAGTGACAGGCATTCCCTCAGAGCCATATGTAGGGCACTACCTGCTATGATGTGGGGTGTATGTAAGAGGGACTTTTAATTTGCAGTCTGTTGAAGGGACAGAAAGAGTCACAGGTGAGTGTGCAAGGGGTATTTACCATGATGGCTAAGAATCTCTGGTCATATGTATTTATTCACATTCCATTCCTTTATTGAAAACCTTTATGACATTCACAAGTTTCTTACCCTCCTTATCTCAAATTTCTTCCATTACAATGGGAATAATAATGATAATTTATTTCATAGTGAGATTAAATAAGATGGTCACATAAAATGCTATTCTAAAATCTGATAGGTATTCATCCTTAAAATGGGCGTGGTGGCTCATGCCTGTAATCCCAGGATTTGGGAGGCTGAGACAGCAAGATTCTTGTGAGTTCGAGACCAGCCTGGACTGCAAAGTGAGCTCAAGGACAAGTGTGAACTGTATGATGAGACCCTGTCTTAAAAAGACAAAAAAAAAAAAAAAAATTGCTATCAAAATGAAAGAAAAGACATAATAATAAATACCACTTAAATATAACACATTCTTATTATTTTAGACTATTATCATGTCTTTTTTCTTAGTTTGATAGATTGCCTAACATATCTTTCCATTGTAGCCCTGTGTCTGAAGCCAAGGATAGAAAATGGAAAGCTGTCTGTGAATAAGCCTTGGTATACTGAATCTGAAAATGTCACCATCCTTTGTGACTCTGGCTTTGGTGTGGTGGGTGCCCAAAGTATCACTTGCTCTGGAAATGGAACCTGGTCCCCAGAGGTGCCCAAGTGTGACTGGGTGAGTGAGACAACTCAGGCAGTTCTGTGCTGTCATATGAGGTCCTCCCTTACAAAACTCTGTCCCAATGATGAATGGTGACCTGTGATTCATCAAGAATCATTTCTGACTTCCTCAAAGAAACTCTCTTTTTCTCTTGACCCATTCTGCTTAGTTAGGCAGAAGTGGCAATTGCCCTCTTTTCAAGAACAGAAAAAAACTGAGTATGTTAGAGACCATAGACCTAGGAGAATTACCTCCTAAATATTTTTTCAAAACCGCATAACATACAGTTGTCCTACATCTGGGTGGTCAGTAAAATGGCCTTGACCACTTTTATTTAGGCTGTTGCCTCAGAACACACCTGTGTCTTCTGAGGAAAACTTTGCCAGGGTCCAACGGGGCTTCTGGTTTTCCCTGCTTAGCTGCTGGTCAGAGCTGGTCTTAGCCCCGATCTGCAGTCACTGTGTTGTCAGGATGCATCTCCTCCATGACCGCAAAGAAACCTCTCCACCAACCACACCTGCCACTGTGTCTCTTTTAGGAAGTCCCCGAAGGCTGCGGGCAAGTGGTCGCAGGTAGAAAGCTCATGCAGTGCCTGCCAAGCGTGGAGGATGTGAAAATTGCCCTGGAGGTGTACAAGCTGTCCCTGGAGAATGAACTACTGGAACTACAGAGAGACAAGCCCAAACAATCCACGCAGGAGTAATCGCTGCAACTTCTTCCCAAAAAGAGAGGAAAACATATGTGGGTGGCTTGCTGCCTTTGATTCGAGGTGGATCACTTGAGTCCAATCTCTTTGGCACTGATATTCATGATAGTAAATATTCATGTTTCCAAACTACTTTGTCATTGTGGTCATTTAAAATGTAATGAAAGAAGGTCCTAAGCAAACCCATTGCACAAGCTTATATATTCATGACTATTTATGTGCTTGAGTTCATACTAATATGTCTATGTGGGTGTATCACTCATATCCTCAGAGTTGAGATTAAATGTCAACACACCCCTAAGCCCTGTCCATCCCCTCATGGGAGAGAATCACACCTCCTCTGAGCCCCTGGGCATGTTGCTTCACTCACCACACCTCAACAGTCCCCTTCCAAGGAGGAGATCTGCATTTGTGTCCAACCTCCTCACTCTAGCACCATGCATGCAATGCCTACGTGTCAACCACCTATGCATTCCCAAGTCTTCCATCTGTTTGGTCACCATTTTTCCTAATATTAAATTAAGTCAGCTTTAGCAGCTCTTGTACAAATGCCATACCCATCTCCTGTACATTTCTGAGTACTCTGAAGGGTTTTGCTTCTCCACTTCCTCAGTGGAGGAAGGGCACTGAAGGGCACCTCTTCTTCAGACTCCTACTTCCTGTGGAGTCTTTCTCATTCTGATTTCAGCTCCTCTGCTGTCTCTTCTCTCCTTTATGCAAGGTTCTATGAGGAACTTTGGCCCCTTTGACTTACTTTCCCCAGACACTGTGATGAGATCACTGAGTCCATTAGGCTTACAGAGGGACTTGAACTGCTAGAGGACTCCACCAAGATGGAAGGTATCTATCCACAATCCTAAAAGCTATTATCTACTATTCTAGGAATATCTTTGGGAGATACTTCTGTGTAGATTTTAGTTTCCTTGGAAAGCTCTGTGAGCAAGTGGATAGGAAGATTGAGTTTAGGTAATTAGATAATTGATGATTGTAGCATTTTATGTATTCTCTAGTAACTGACTCTAAAGAAATGAAAATACATGAATTCCCTGAAATGTAATTTAAAACAGAAATCTTAAGGAAATTCAAAGACATAAGAGAATACAGATAGATAATTCAGTGAAATCAGCAAAACAATTAAGGATCCATATAAGAAATTCTATAATAAATTACATATAATAATGATTAAAAATGATCAAAGAGAAATCATGGAGCTGAAAATTCAATTAATGAAATAAAAATACATTGAGAATTTTAATAGTAAATTAGATCAAACAGAAGAAAGAATTTCTGAATTTGACAGATTTTTTGTATTAACACAGTTAGAGGCAAAGAAAAGAAGAAATGAATTGAAAAGTAATAAAAGCCAGCAGGACTTATGAAACATCACTTAGTGAACAAATATTTACATGATGTTGTAGTTGACATTACAAAACAGAACCTTTAAAGTTAGATTTTTTCCTTTAGAAACAAGGGTCTTCCTGAAGTCTAGAGTGTGAATGACTTCCTCCTGTAGGGAAAAGGGGACTGTAGGCAGGAAAACATAAAATAAAGCCCTCATTAGGCTTTTTGGCTAATCCTGACTAGAAAGAGCTAAAACTTTACTGGAGAAAGAAATTAAAATGACAAAGACAGAGAAAGAAAACCAGATAAAGACAGAAACTAAATGATATTGGGACTTGCATCAAAGGACCAGAGGCAGGGCAGACAGGCAGAACACAGGTAAAGCCATGTGCTCGAAGCCAAGATAGTACCTCACTCCACCTCCAATAAAATACAAAGGACACAAAAAATGGAAAGGGGGCTGCTAAAGAAAAACTGTAAAAAAAAGAGACAACTAGCCAGCCTTCCTGGTAAGTGGCCCAAGTGGTGTGGATTCCAGAAAGAGAAAGATCAGCACCTTCCATGAGCCTACTGGCACAAAGGCTGAGAATCAACAAACATCCCCCTCCCAGATGCATCCTGTAAGCAACCTGCTGTTTTGGAGGACTGGCGATAGCAACTAAGATACATAAAGCAACTAAATGCTTGTATTGTTTGGTGAATTTTGCAAGCCTGGGGCCAGCAGTCTGAGCATCTCTTGGGAGGATGACACTATACAATGTAGCAAATTTGGGGGATTCCCTTCTGTCTTGTCTTTAAGGCCCAATATTATTCACTGTTCGGTTTTATTCTGATTCATTGTTTTCTTTTATTCAATATTCTGTTTTGATTGGCTTTGTTCTGTATTGTTTTTGGTTTGATTTTGCTATACCTGATGGAATGGACAACTATTGTGAAGATAACAAGATATACTATAGTAGCTGTTGTTTTCCTACTATCCTGCTTTGAAGTTCTGTACCAATTCTGTTGCTTCATTTTGATTGACTTTGTTCTGTTTTGTTTTGTTGGATTTTACTGTCTTTAAAATAAAAAAAATATATATCCCCATGTTAAGGCTACTATTTTGCTGCACTGGATAACACACATCCCATTAATCCCAGGCCTTCTAGGTTTGTGCATTTGAGATGTGATACAAGCATCATTACTGGGGACATAAAGGGCTGTCAGAGCCCTGGTCCAGCCTCCAGGAGAGAAATACAGGGAATTCTGACTCCAATACCCATGCATGGGTAGATGCAGATGAAGCCCCAGCACTAGGTAGGGGGGCCAGGACAAGAGTTTGAGGCCACACCTGGACCACCTGGAGAGATGGAAGATGCTCTGTGTCTATAAGGCAAAAGAGAAAAATAAATGTCAGGCCCTCATACTGTTACGCTTATTATGACTGCTGTTAAAGTTGCAGGTACCATCCCTTCAGTGCATCATTCAAGAGTGAAAAGGTTCACTCCGAAGACTCCTCAGGTACCTGGACCATTCATTCCAATCTGCAAGACCCCTGAAAATACAACTCTAGCAAAGACCACCTGGACACAGTGTGACCCCAAGGGCACCGCCCTACTCTAGACACAGCAGAGGCTGATGTGCCTTAGGCACAACAGAAGCCTGAAGCTGCCGTTCACGGGAAGCTACCCCCAGTAAAGGCTGCTGGCAATGAATTCTCAGCTCTTGTTCTCAGCAACTCTTGGGTCTGTAGCCTTCTTCTTTGCTGTGGCTCTAGCTGAGGCCACCTCAGTCAACTGGATATGAGGCAAAAGGTGTCTGCTGGCCCTAACCTTCATCTTGTGGGTAGAGCATTTAACTTGTATCATTTCCTTCTGCCTGGCCATCTAGTTTCCCATCTCTCCCAGACCACCTCCATTTAAAGGTCTTAGTCCTGCTGGCCACAGCATGTGACCCTGGCTGTTGGTCCTCTGGCCCTGGATTTTCTGGGCAGTAAGGACCTCCCAATCTGCACCTGTCTCATTCCCTGAAGCCTGTAATCGCCCAATGACCATGGGCGGGAGCCACATTACTAGGTTCAACTCCTACACCTACATGCTGGTCAGTTGCTACCAGAAGGCCATCTTGTGCCAGTGTACTGGTAAACATGGTCCCAAGGGCACACTCTTCTGGTCTGGCCAAATCACAGGGTTGACCTGTTACAACCAATATGGAAAAATCACCTGTTAGATCTAAGTGACCCATGCAGGCACATCCAGTGGGGGGTGAGTACAAGGCAGGGCACACAAGAAACAAGTGAAGGAGGCTCTGAAACAGCTGAAAAACTTGGGGTGAGAACAACAGCAGCCCTACTGGTATACATATCTGTCTAGCTTCTACTGGCTGAACCAGTTTGCCAGTCCTGCCCCTGAGATTTACTGGTTCCTAAATGCTGCCTTTAGTCTGCTTCATAGCACAGGACCCCAGTTCTGTGGGCTGTGCCTGACCCCCACAGAAGGGCCTATGTGGAAACCCCAGTTCAGCCAACTGAGCTTCCCAAGAAATCCCTCAGAACTAAATGTGAGTGCTTTGACAGAGCTAATGGCTGTCAAGGTTCTCCTTGACTGTTTAAAGTCCAGTGCAAGGTGCCTTCATGGTCCCCAAATGGATCCCAAAAATGGGTCCCTAGGATCCAGACCCTACTCAGTCTGCTCCCACAATCAGATGCTGCCAAAAATGATGCCCAATGGAGCTCCCCAGAGTGTTCTATTTTTGTGGGGACACAGCTTATCACTGCCTACAGGTAAACTGGGCGGGCATGTGTGTCCAGGTTTTCCTCACTTCTGAAACCTCCATCTACACAGACTATGAATTGGAGGTGGCCCTGCACCTTGGCAGCAAATCACACAGGAAAAGAGCTTCATTAGCCTCTGTTTTAATTGACAGAGGAATAGCCGCTGGGTTTGGGGCCAGTTTAGGAGGAATCTTATTGGCTGTCCCAAGAACTAAACAATCACACGAAATAGGCGGCTGGCTCACCATCCTCCCCCACAAAGCCAGATTAATTCATCAGCAGCTGTAACCCACTAAAACAGGTATGCCCTACACCTTCTCCCCACAAGAATCTTCCCAGGACAAGAATGCTGCTATTATGCAAACCAGCCAGGGCTGGTCACCACAAAGGTCTGGAAATTGAGGAATAGGATCTAGCGGAGAAGGGAAGAACTAGGAGAAGGCTGGAACTGGATCCCAGGCCAATGAACATCATGGCTCTTGCACCTAGTGGGGCCACCAGTGTCCATCCTGTTACTTGTGACCATAGGACCATGTCACCTGAGCACCTAAGGAGATTCAAAGAGACCACAGTCACTAGGAGGGCCACTGCTTGGGTCATGGCACTGCACCCATGCTGAGGGAGATATTGATGCCCTATAGGACTGTAAAGAGCATCAAAGGGAGGAAATGATGAGGAGAGCAAGACTTTGGGAAACTGAAGCTTAAGAATGGAATGGCTGGCTGGCCCAAAACAGCTGTCTAACTGAAAAACTACAAGAGAAATTGTTCTTTTTAAAACTTTGTTCTTTTGAAATTACCTAACTCTGTAAGTGCTTCTTGGCTTTGTGATTACTTTCTTGATCCTTGTAACCATGAGAGTGTAACCCAATGTACAGGATGCCTTATTCTACATTGCACCAAGCTTCATAGACTGATGATCCTTAAGCTACCCTTGGAACGGATGATCTTCTCTAATCTATCTATCTAATCAGAAGAACTGCCAGGCTATTCTGTCTCGCCTTTGTACCCATTTTGTACCTCCTGCTTGTGCATCATACAAAAGTCCTAGACCACTGGAGATCAGGGCCTGATATTCTGGGAATGGCGCCAATCAGTGCCCGTCGATGTAAATAAATCTGCCTCCAAATCCTGAGTGTCGTTTCAGTGTTTTGCTTGCCTTTGCATAACCATGCCCTGTTCTGCTTTTGTTAACTCAGTCTATGTTTTTCCACCTGAACCCCCTAGATAAAGAAACAAGAGATGCTCTGGGCTAAGACTTTGGGGCACCTAGCTCCTCTGGGTCTGCTGGCATAATAAACTGGTCCCTTCACCTCTCTGAGTGCTGCTTGGTTCTTCCATGGCAACAGGTTTGTTGTGATACCTCAACAAGCTAGGAAAAGAAGAACAAGCTAAACCCAAAGTTAGCAGAAGGAAGAAAATTATAAAGATCAGAAGAGAAATAAATGGCTTAGAGAAAGGAAAAACCATAGGAAAAAAAAAAACAGTAACACCAAAAATTGGTTCTTTGAAAAAGCAAATAAATACAAAATCCCTAAGCTATAAAAAGACTCAAATAAGTAAAATCAGAAATGAAATTGCATAAATAAAATCAGAAATTCAATAAACAAGTCATAAAATCAGTAAGAAAAATCAGAAATTTCAGTTGCCTGAAATTTTAAAAAATGCTCGTAAGGGACAACTATAAATAATTTTATACCATAAAATGGGATAATTTAGAGAAATTAGTAACTTGTAGGAAAATATAACCAAAACTGAATCAGGAAGAAATAGAAAAATTTGAATGACAAATAACAAAGAGACAGAAGAAGCAATTAAAAGCCTTTTCAAGAAAGACAAAACTCAGGACCAAATGGCTTCTCAAATGAATTCTACCAAGCAGTCAAAGAATTGTTAGGTATATTTTCTTTACAAAACTCTACTAGTTAGAGACTAGATCTCTTTGTGAATCTAATTTTCTTATATTTTTCTCTCTTGTTTTCCATACAAACATTTCTGTCTCATCCCTCCCCACTTCCGTTAACGCTATTCCTTTTACTTTGTATTTTCTTCTTTTTATTAATTTAAAAGAATATTTCCTCCATTCAAAAAGTGTTATGATTTTCAATGAATAGAGTGTCTATTCATATTTATCAGAAAATATTAATAATAGTTTCTCTGGAACTTCTTTTCTGCTTTCTGTCAACTTCTGTTGGTCATGATTCTCAGTTATACTTGTTTGGAAGGGTGAGGTCCCCATTGATTGGGAATAAGACAGACTAACATATCTTAGGTCTCAGCCAACATCCTAGCTATAGAAAGATGTAAGATCCTGCTTTCATAATTGTTTCTTGCAAAAATAATCTTGCAGGCCAAATCGCGAAACTCACTCTTGCTTCACCCTGAGGTGTTGTAAGATTGTTACAGGCAGCTGAGTTAGTTAGAAATATTATAGGCAGTCAGACAGGGCTGGGCCCTCAAAGGAGCCAGTGCAGAAGTTCAGATACCTTGTGACCTCTGAGGAGACAGGCACCTCCTGCTGTGGGCCAGATCTCAAGACAAAAGGCAAAGCAAATACACCCACATCCTAAGGATCAGCAACAGTCCAAACAGTTCTCCATCACCCTGAAGAAGTCAGGAGTCAGCAGGCATCCCCCAGGAAGAGTCACTGCTGTTAAGTGTCCCCACTTACTATGTGACTCACTTCCCCATTTGTTCTTGATTTAATCAATTTTACCTGAGCAATTAATCTTGTTAGTTAACCATAGTTCTGTCCCACCTTATGCCTACCTTGCGAGTTCCCAGGTTTTCATCACCTTGGACCCATCTCACCTTGTGGTTTTACTCTATGAAAGTCCCTAGAAAAGACAGAGTCTTTGGCAACCCACCAGGGACCCCTTCTGTCCCTCAGACAAAAGCTTTCTTTCTCTCAATAATTATATTGTGCTCTTAATCTCCATTGTTCCTAAAATTCTTTCTTCGATTTTAGAGAACACCAACTCATGGTGGACATATAGTAGGTTGGGAGTTTCATTCCCCTATATCAAGATGATTTGTTACACCCTGCCCTCCACCCCTGACAAAAAGTACCCTCTGTGCCAGCTATATTCCAAGACAATATATTCTTGCCCATTTCTGCCTGGAGCTAAAACTGTATATAAACTTAACTCAGTTGCCCCTCGGGGTCGACAACCCAGTAGTTTGCTGGACGCTGTCTGCCAGCTAATAAAACTTGCTTGTACTGATATAGGGGAACGATCTCAGACCTCCAAATGATGTGCGGGAATGAAACTCCCAACCTACTATATGTCCGGTGCGAGTCTGTGTTCTCTAAAATCGAAGAATGAATTTTAGGAACAACAGAGGGTAAGAGCAGAATATATTTATTGAGAGAAAGAAAGCTTCTGTCTGAGGGACAGAATGGGTCCCGAGCGGGTTGCCAATGACTCTGTCATTTCTAGGGACTTTTATAGAGTAAAATCGTGAGGTTAGATGGGTCCAAGGCAGGAAAAATAGGAACCTGCAAGGTGGGCATAAGGTGGGACATAACTATGGTTAACCAAGAAGATTAATTGCTCAGGTAGAATTGATTAAATCAAGGACAAATGGGGAGGCGAGTCACGTAGTAAGCGGGGGGGGGGGTGGGGAGTAGGGGGGTGATGCTTAACAGCAGTGACTCTTCCTGTAGGAGGTTGGGATGCTGACTCCTGACTTCCTCAGGGTGACAGAGAACTATTTGGACTGTTGACCCTTAGGACGCAGTTGTATTTGTTCTGCCTTTTGTCTTGAGATCTGGCCCACAGCAGGAGGTGCCTGTCTCCCCCACAGATGCAAAGTATCTGGGCTTTTGCACTGGCTCCTTCGAGGACCTAGCCCTGTCTGAATGCCTATAATATTTCTGTCTCACTCGGTTGCCTGTAACAATATCAGCTCTCTGCCTCTGTGTGTGATTTCTCATGTTTCTCTCTCTGCTGTAGCAACATAAGCTGATTTGAGTATATGTACTTGCAGACATAGTCAGGGAGACAACAGACTGTTGTTTCCCAGTACCTGTTTTCCCTTATTTGTGCAAGTAATACTGTCACTGGCCTGGGTCTGAGAGGTTCCCAAAGTTGAGTTAAGGAACTTAACCTACCCTTTTGTAGAGTTCCAGAAGAAGAATTTTGATATTGCACCAGTAAGGAGCACTGGAAAGTTTCACAAGGCAGATATTTTAGGGCACACTCAAGAGTAGAGTGCAGGGACTCAGAGAAATGAGATGCCCTACAGTTTGGAACTGACAATATTTATGTTCTTTTGGTAGTGGAAATCCATGGCATTTGATAATCCATACTCTTGGTCTC
>RJWM01007130.1:0-79926 GCA_004363535.1 Dasyprocta punctata | reverse complement strand
ATACAAATATAAGCCTAAGGAACCCACAAGAAAACCTACTAGAGCTAATACATCCTGCAAAATTACAGTATATAAAATCGATACCAAAATTAGTTGTGCTTCTGTACTCCTGATATATTCTAGTCTTTTAATAGAGATTATATATCATGTAGATAGTAGACATTTGCATTCAAATACAAATTTGTACCCCACCTCAATTACTTATTTTAAAAAATTGACTCAATTGGATCATAGATCCAAATGTAAGAACTAAAGCTATAAAACATTTAGACTCATTACGACCTTAGGTTAGACAATGTTTTCTTAGATATGACACCATAAGTGCTAGCAACCAAAGAAAGTATGTAAGAACTGGTCTCCATCAAAATGGAAACCTTCTGTGCTTCAAAAGACATCATTAAAAAGGAGAAAGCAGCCAGGCATAGTGGAACATGCCTGTAATCCCAGCACTCAGGAGGCTGAGACAGGAGGATTGCTACAAGTTTGATGATAGCCTGGGCTAGAAAGTGAGTTCAAACCCAGCCTGAATTGCATAGTGAAACCCTGTCTCAAAAAGACGAATAAATAAATAATAAAAAGGAGAAAAGTCGCCCCCCCCATGAGTATGGGCTGGACTTCCTTCAACTAAGAGAACATAGAAGGAATGGGATGTCACTTCCAAAGTTTGGTTACAGAAGGACTGCAGTTTCTACTTGGGTGCCCTCTCTCACTTTCTCACTTGTTGGGATGCCAGCTCCTAAGTTCGCAAAGTGCTATGAGGAGAAACTCACAAAGCAAAGAATGTCTCTGGCCAACAGCCAGAGATAACGTCAGGCCAGCTAACAGCTCACAGTTGAGCCTTGATATAATTGTGGCCCTGGTTGACACCTTGAATATAACCACAGGCACCCAGCTACACTCAGCCCAAATGCCTGACCCACAGAAATTTTGAGATAATGTTTGTTGTTTTAATTCTCTTAAGATAAATGAGATGGGGCTATTTCTTACTGCAACTGGCCGCATATTTTGTTAAGGCTGATGAGGTAAAAGAGACATGGGGATTTTCTGTGGCAGTGTCGCAGCAATAAGTAACAGGTACTGGGAGAAAAAGTGTTTTTTAAACATGAAATTGAACCATGTTTGAGCGGGAGTGGTGTTGCACGCCTGTAATTCTAGCACTTAGGAGACTGAGGGAGCAGAATTTCCATGAGTTCAAGGCCAGTCTGGGCTACAAAGTGAGTTTAAACTGCATACTAAGACCCTGTCTCAGAAAACAAAAACTAAAAACAAAAAAAGAAACTGAACCATGCTTTTCCTTCCATGTTGGGGCCTTGGTAGCTGAAGCTGACAATGAGGTTGGGTTGCTAGAAATCGCTAAGCTGAGATTTTATTTTTTTTAATTTTATTTTAAAGAGAATAAAACCAAACAAAATAAAACAGAATAAAGCCAATCAAAATAAAACAGTGGAAGTGATACAAGATTTAAAAACGAGATAATAGGAAATCAACAATGACTATCATAATGCTTCTTGTTATCTTCAAAATAGCTGCCCATACCATCAGACATAATAAAATCAAACAACACAGAACACAATGAAACCAATCAAAACAAAACAATGAAAGTGATATAGAATTTCAAAACAACATAATAGGAAATTAACAATGGCTACCATAATATATCTTGTTATCTTTGAACTAGCTGCCCATGCCATATAAAATAAAATAAAAAAACAGAATAAAACAAAAAATAAAACAATGAAAATTATATAGGACTTTAAAACAAGATAATAGGGAATTAACAATGGCTATCACCATCAGAAGGAAATCCCCCACAGTATATTGTATATTGTTATCCTCTAAATAGATACTCAAGACTACCAGCTTTAGGCCTATGAAGTCAATCAAATATTAAACACTACAAGCATTGGGGTTTTTGTTTGTTTTTTGCTTCAGTAACTATCATCTCAGCCTGTGTTTCTCTTGATCAGCCAGTTACTTACTAGGGGAGGGAGGGAGGACTTGGTTCTTCTTTTCTCCCTTGTGCTGGCTGGCTCACAGGTAGGGGTTGGCTCCTTGTTTCTCCTCCTGGCCTGCATGGCTGCCTTAGGCTGAGATTTTAAAACTGTGTGGACTACTCAAGCTGTCTAGGTTTTCCTATGTACTTCCTAGTCTTTCCCCCTGGTATCTGTCCCAGTCCCTAGTCCCATGTCCCAGTTTCATCTCCATGTGGTGACCATGATCTCTGAGCCCTCGTCACTCATTCTGCAGCAATAACTATGTATAGAAGAGGGGTGCCAAGTTCCCAAAGACTAGCCTTCAGCTTGCTTGCAGTAAAATTCATTCTGGACTCTTGCAAATATTATACTAGCTTTGGGGGCTGGGTTGAGCTCAGTAGTAGAACAAGCTCAGCTTGTGCAAAGCCCTGGGTTCCATTCTTAACACCCCCACCCAAAAACAAATTACCCTGCCTATTATACTTACTCTGGCCTCATTTTCAAAATTTCCCATTGTAAGATGAGGTTCGTGGAAAGAGGGTACAAAAGAAACTCACCTTCACACCTTCACCTCTCACCCAAACTCAGGTTCCTGAAAGACTCTGAGGAGCTATTTTGCTTGGAAGAAAGGTGTTATGATTTATATCTGGATGTCCCTGCAAAACTTCATGACTCACAGAGACAGGCTTTGAGGAGGTGATTGGATCATGGGGTGTATACTCATGGATGATTTAGTTCACTGAATAATTTATAGCCAAATTTAGTGTTAAGGGTTGGGGTGTGCTCAGAAGAGGAGGGTAACTAGAGCACATGACCTGTTGTCCTCTTCCTGTAACCCTGTCAGGCTGACACCTCACACCAGACCACCCTCTTACACTGGACACCATCTTCCCCCTGTCAGGGCTGGGAAGCACTGCTTTGGTTAACTGTTCTTACTTCTCATAGAAGATGCCTATCTTGCTCTGTCTGTTCTTAGAGATCTTGATCTAATTGCTCAGGAAGGGAAGAAAACAAGTCAGGGGGTGGAAAGGGAACAAATCTCTTTTAAAGACTATTTTTTCCTAATTTGCTACTGGCTTAGAAAGCCATTGACTTAGAAATCAGATTTACTAATTCATTCCTTTATTATTTCACGATACAAAGTTTTTGATGGAAATGAAGCCTTTCTTAGAGAGTTGAGTGCATGAACTTGGGAGCCTGTACTTAAAGAATTGTTTTTTAAGCATCCAGAGTCCTCTTGTTCTTCACTCCTGAAGCATATAGAATACTTAAGATCATGAACTCTGGTTTCAGATTTCTTAAGTTTGAACCTCCAGCAAGTTAATCTCTGTGCTTCAGGCTTCTGTCAAATGGAGATAATATAGTACTTACTCCACAGGGTGCTGTAAAGATTACATAAATGAGTTAAAAAGGTAAATTCAGCCAGGCATGGTGACACACACTTGTAATCCCAGCACTTGGGAGGCTGAGGCAGGAGGATAGCCATGAGTTTGAGGCCAACTTGGGCTACATGTTGAGTTCAAGGACAGCCTGAACTACAAAGCACTATCCTGCTTCCAAAAAGAAAAAAACAAAAGCAAAAACAAAAAACATTTGTGCGAGCATCCTTCCTCAATGGCAAAAGCCAGAGGCATGTTCATTCTCCAATGCTCAGGCACAAATGAATCTTCACTTGTTCCATTATCGATATGGGAAAGACCTCTGGGAACTTGTGGTGCTGGACAGTACCTTCCTTCAACATTGTCTTCCGCGTTCTTCTTGCAAACCTGAAAACTGAACGTCCCACTTTTCAGGCAGGTGCCAACACTCCCTAATCAGCTACCAATACGTCATTCTGCCCGCCCCTTCAACTCCACCCTGTCAAAACCAAATAAGAGCCTGCAGTTTTCTTTGTCTCAGAGGGATTTTGCACTCCTCTGCAACCTTCCCGTGCCCACAACAAAGGACTTTTTCCTTTTTTCTTGCTTCTCTACCGAGCCAAGGAGAAACCTGTCCGTCATACCCAAGGCAGTCTTCATTCATTGATAGCAGGTATGTTTTGTTTTCTTGTCCTTTCTTTTAGGGTACAGTTGGTATCTTTTAAGTTTTCCTATTGTTGTAGTAGGTCTTGGGGATGCTACACCTGCCTGTTCACCTATCAGCTCATCAGTGTGTTCCACAATTTTTTCACGTAGTTCCTCGGGCAGACACACTTTGGTTTTCCTCTGCTGTAATCGATCTCTTACAAGCTCCAGTCCCAATCCTCGAAGATAACGCCCACTCTTCTGTTATGAAAACATGTATTTTACCATAATGAATCATTTTCATCATCCATGGATGAGTAATCTGTTTCACCTTTGACCTCCTCCAAAACTTATCTGGTTTTTTATGTGTCATTGTACTGAATTCGGCTACTTCTACCAGAAAAAAAATGGTTTTTAAAATTTTTTAAGCCCCTCCCCCAAATCCTGGAGTGGTATGGGTCCCCTGGACCCTCTATGATGCTCAGGAAAACAGGTGAAATCAGACGGAGCATAAAGATTGGTTCAAATCCCCTTTGACACTTTGTACACGTGTACACTCCTTAGTGTTCATCATACCAGCTGAGTAGACACGTAGATTGATTTTTGTATTCCTCAGGCAAAGGCAGAGATTCACAGCAGGCTACTATTAAAGTACAAATTTATAGTAGAAAAGAGATGGGCCCATTAAACAGTCTTATGTTCTAAATTAAATACGTTCAACTTAGTACAGACTACATATCCCAGCAGGCATCTCACGCGCTTCTCAAACTCACAGGTTGCTCAGATGACCACCAAGCCCTAAGTGCCAGCCACTGCACCAGAACCACAGTTCCGGAATCTAGAGCTACAACTTCCGACTCCAGTTTTAATTGCGGCTGCGCCAATTAAGCACCCTCGGGAAGGAGTAGCCTGGCCACGCCTCTCTCTTACAGTTCCGCTCCCGGATAAGCCGCGAGAGACGGGGCGGAGCCTTAGGCCCGAGCCAAGATGGCGGCTGCGAAAGCAACCCTCACCGACTCGCTCTCGTTCTGCCTCGCGCAGCTCACAGCGGCGGCAGGGGAGGGTCTTTATGGGGGAAAGGACCCAGCTACCAACGAGACACCCCTAGGTCGTGCGCTCCTGGCTCTCCGCACGCGCCACATCAAAGCAGCGGGGGGTATCGAACGCTTCCGGGCACGCGGCGGACTCCGCCCCCTTCTCGCCTTGCTAAGGCGAGCGGCTGCAGCGGACCCCGCCCCGTCACCCGCAGGCCCCGGCTCCGCCCCTTTGTCTGTTGCGTCAGCTGCTTCTGCTGGTTCCTCCCCCTCCCCTAACCCCCCCTCTTCTGCTGTGTCGCCATCTACGGCTTCGCCACCAGTGCGCCTGCGCAAAACGCTGGATTTGGCGCTCAGCATCCTAGCCAACTGCTGTACGGAAGGGGCGTGCCGGGCTGAAGTGCGCAGACTCGGAGGCATTCTCCCTTTAGGTAAGTGCTCCGCCTCCGTTTCCTAGAAAGATTCCATCCACTCCTGTTTATGGGTCTGGTCTTTGACAGTCTGGAGTTCTTTGTATCCCAGCCTGGAATAATGCTTTGTGACGGCATTGTGCCTCGGTCTCCCAAGGTGTCATGCCCCATGATGTCCCGCTTTCCTAGTAGTTTACGCCCGAGCCCTGTCATACCAGATAATAACGGACATTATGTAGTTATTGGCACCTCCCTCGCCTCTGAACAGATGGAGACCAGTGGATGACTTTTCGGATCCTTCTTGACCTCTGTTTATGACGTTCATAGTAGCCACTCACTGTCCACTGTGTCCAGTCCTGCACACCTGCCCCCTGCACACACACACCAGATGAGCTGGAGGCCAGAAGGTGTTGTGGCTCAAAAAGTAGTCCATGGAGCCGTACAGGCAACTCACTTAACCCGTCCAACTCAGAGTTTCTTCTGAAGTGGGATAATAGCTATCTCGAAAAATTAAGAGTGGGGAGAAAATACACTTTTATAGAATGCACGGAGTAAGCATAGGCTGTGTACTTCAGATTATTAAAAATTTACTCCATGAGAACAAATCCCAACAAAAGATAAGCTTTTCTGTTTGCTTGCTAAATTGGCGCCCCCTGGTGGCGATGATGGGACCACAGCAACACGCCATTGCTCGCCCTCTGAAATTTCGCCAGTTTTAACAAAATCTTAATTTTTTTGGATAAAATGAAACACCAGTATATTTAAAACTTGCATAAAAGGTTCATATTATGGTTCAAATGAACCATAATGTGCTTCACAAGCTGCCTAGAACATTCCTAAGATCTCAGCAAATGATAGGTTTTGTTAGTTGTACTAACCGTTATCAGTCACACTTTTGCTTTTAAAGTATTTCTTGAATCCATCCCCTTCTTTCTGTCCCTGCCTCTACCAGGTGCTCAGAGACTGTGCTGGGCAGAAAATGTAACTGACTCGTCCTTCCTCATCTAGACTATTCTGATAGCTTCTTCACCACTCCCTCTGCCCTATTCCTTTCTCCTGTAAGGTGTTCCCATGCCTTTGAATGTATCATGTCATTCCCCTGCTTAAAACCCTCGTGTGGTACCCAGTGCCTTCCCATTTAAATCCTGACCCCTTGGCCTGGCATTTGAGGCTCTTTATGAGAATATAGCTCAGACGCTTGGTGTCACCTCTGAGCTTTTGCCATGGAACATCCTCCTCCCCTGTTCACCTAGCAAATGCCTATTTAGGATTCCGGTCCCAGCTTATGTGCTAGCATCTCCTGAAGACCTTCCCTGACACTGAGTAGCCATGTTGAGGTGACTGATGAGAGACTAAACTTCCCTTGCAGTGACCATTCTGCAGTGTGTGAAGACAGACAGCATCCAGAACCGAACAGCTCGTGCACTGGGGAACTTAGCGATGGAACCTGAGAGCTGTGGAGAGATCCACTCTGCTGGTGAGAAGGCGCTGAGGCTGGGGTTCGATAGGGCTTGGGGCAGGAGAAGGGCTTAGGTGTCTGTCTTTGCTTACACTGTGTCCTTTCTTTTCCCCTCCAGGTGCTGTTCCATTGCTCGTGGAGAGCCTGACAGCCTGCCAGGACTCTCAGTGCCTGCAGAGCATGGTGCGTGCCCTCCGCAACCTGGCGGACTCGCCGCAGCACCGCCTGGCCATGGCACAGCAGGGAGCTGTGCGCCCACTGGCTGAGCTCCTGGCCGCTGCCCCAGACCCTGCGTTGACTTCAGCCCTAGTCCGGGCCCTCCTGGAACTCAGCCGAGGCTGTACCCGGGCCTGTGCTGAGCAGCTCAGTCTGGGTGGGGGGCTGGGCCCACTCGTCAGCCTGGCTTCTCACCCGAAACGGATGGTTCGTGAAACAACCATCCTGATCCTCGCCAACTTATGCGCCCAGGGCCTGGTCCGGCCTGCACTGGGCAATGCTGGTGGCGTAGAGGTGTTACTGGGTGAGCTCCGGCGACGCCGCAGCCCCAATGGGGCTAGTCCAGCTTCCCAGCAGCCCCTAGTGCGTGCCGTGTGCCTCCTGTGCCGGGAGGCCATCAACCGAGCCCGTCTGCGGGACGCTGGTGGCTTAGAGCTCCTGATGGGCCTACTGCAGGACCCTCGTGCCAGCGCTTGGCATCCGAGAGTTGTGGCTGCTCTCGTGGGCTTCCTTTATGATAATGGGGCCCTGGGCCGGCTGCAGGCTCTGGGACTTGTACCTCTCCTGGCTGGGCAGCTGTGTGGTGATGCCGGCGAAGAGGAAGAAGAAGGAAGAGAAGCTGCTTCCTGGGACTTCCCCGAGGAACGGACCCCTGAGCGGGCAGAGGCTGGGAGTTTCCGAAGCCTCAGGCAAGTCCTCAGCCCTGGGCTTGGGAGAGGGAGCAGTGCTTTGGGCCCGGATGCATCTGTTCGGGTCCTCTTCACTACCCTCCCCCTCAGTTATAGCTCAGTAAGACTCTTGCTGACTCTCACTCCTGATTCCTTGTTCTCGTCTGACATGGCTACTTTCTAGTCCCCATTAAACATCTCTCCTCTTTCCTGGCTGATGTTCCTGTTGGCTTTGGCCCTGCGTTGCCGTGAGCTTTGGGCTCCTGACAGGTCCTCTGGGAGAGAGTGTCTACACTGGTTACTACGGTAACCTGCTGCGTTGGAGCCTGAGTTCTTACTCCCTTACCATCACTTACAAGCTGAGATGTATCCTCGCCACTATTTAAAATTTCAGTTCTCCCCTCTCCCAGCTCTTTCGGTGCCCTTTTCTCCCCATGTTAACACTTCACATCTCACTGACATCACAGTACCAATATGATTTGTTTATATCATCTATTTCCCCGTGAAAGAACGTAAACTCCAGGAGAACAGGATTTCTGTTTTGTTCAGTGCTTCTCCCCAACAGTTAAAACAGTGCTGGGCACATGAGACACATCAGTCACTGTCAGTGGGGTTCTCTTATTCCCCTCACTTCTGAGTGTCCCTTTCCCCATTATCCGTGCTCCTCCTCTTCCCCGGCTCCACCTGCTCTCCTAGGACGGCTCTCTTTGCTCCCTTCCTTGGCTCTGGGGTCAGTCTCCTTTTCCTTCTGCCTTTTACAGGTCATGGTTGATCTCCGAGGGCTACGCTGGCGATGTCTCTCCAGACTGGTCTCCTGAGCACTGTCCGCTGCCAGAGCCCACGGACCCCGTCAGTTCCACCCCCAGGAAGGCCTCACTGCGGACCCCGTGCACACTGCGCTCCCTGGGCCGGAGCCCTGCTGCCCCTACGGCTGCCGAGGAGCCCTGGGGCCGGGAGGGACCAGCACTGCTGCTGCTCTCACGCTTCTCCCAGGCCCCCGACCCCAGTGGGGCCCTCGTGACCGGTCCAGCGCTGTGTGGCCTGCTGGCCTATGTGACCGGTGCACCAGGCCCGCCAAGCCCGCGTGCACTCCGCATCCTGGCGCGCCTCACCTGCAACCCTGCCTGCCTCGAGGCCTTCGTGCGCAGCTATGGTGCGGCGCTGCTGCGTGCCTGGCTAGTGCTTGGCGTCGCACCGGACGACTGGCCTGCACCCCGGGCCCGGCCTGTGCGCCGAAACCAGCACCGAGAACTGGGTATGTCTCCTATCTCTCTGCCCACAGGAGAGGCCCTGGCTTCTTCCTGGGCCTCTCATGGGCCAGAACTTTGCATTGCTGCTTACCTGCCCTCTTACTGTCCTCTGTAGCCCATGGTCCAAGAAACGCCAGCCACCAAGTGTTGGGGGCAGGGTGTGGAAGCTCTCCCTTCTGCTTTATAGCCCCATGCAGAGTTATGTTTTGTCCTCTCTCCAACTCTTGGGGCCCAGATTTCTTTATCCACCCTATTCTGGGGTCTGCCTTTGTCCTGACTTTCGCCCTGGGCACGCTGACTTACAAACCCAGACCCAGGCACCATGTGCTCCTGGGCCTCGCTGCAATTTCCAGCACTGCCAGGGACTGCCCTACCTTCTGTGTCCTCACCATCAACTGTGTTGGTCCTTAAAGGCTGGGACTTGCACAATAACCATCTTACTTTTTGTTCTTGGCCTTGATTTCTAGTTCTAGTGTCCTCACCCCGCCCCCGCAAGGCCTGCAGTCACCCCTCTCTGTTGCCTTGATTTGTTGCGCTGAAGTCCTATTGTCCTTCTTTTCAAGGGCCCCCTGCCATACCCATGTCACACCAATCTGACACCACTCCCACCCTGACCCGCTCTGCCCATCCCCATCCTGCAGGTGAGATGCTGCTGCAGAACCTGACTGTCCAGGCCGAGTCACCCTTCGGAGTCGGCGCCCTCACTCACTTACTGCTCTCCGGAAGCTCTGAGGATCGTGTAGCCTGTGCACTGACCTTGCCCTTCATTTGCCGGTGAGGGGGATGTGGGTGTCTCACAGCACTGAGGACAGCAAAGTTTCTATTCCCCAGGTCCACCCTTGTCCATCTTCTAAAAGGTGCCCTTTTTTCCTGCAGGAAGCCCTCTCTCTGGCGCAGACTACTTCTGGACCAGGGCGGCCTCCGCCTCCTCCTCACAGCATTAACTCGACCAGCTCCACACCCACTCTTCCTCTTCTTTGCTGCAGACTCCCTTTTCTGCCTCCAGGGCCTGGTGTCTCCCACAACAAGCCCAGCCTTTCCCGCCGAAGTCCCCATGGATGTGGACCCCCCCTCCCCTTGCCTCTATGAACCTCTGCTGGGTCCAGCCCCTGTCCCAGCTCCCGACCTGTACTTCCTCCTGGACTCAGGCCTACAGCTCCCTGCTCAGCGAGCAGTCTCAGCAACTGCCTCCCCTTTCTTCCGGGCCCTGCTCTCTGGCAGCTTTGCTGAAGCCCAGATGGACCTGGTGCCACTCCGAGGCCTGTCACCCAGTGCGGCCTGGCCTATCCTGCATCATTTGCATGGCTGCCGGGGCTGTGGGGCTGCACTGGGGCCCATCCCCCTGCCAGGGCAGCCCCTGCTGGGCTCAGAGGCTGAGGAGGCCTTGGAGGCTGCTGGACGTTTCTTGCTGCCTGATCTTGAGGAAGAGCTGGAAGAGGCTGTGGGCCGCATCCACCTGGGTCCTGAGGGTTCCCCGGAATCAGTGGGTGAGGTATTCCGCCTGGGCCGGCCCCGACTAGCTGCTCACTGTGCGCGCTGGACATTGGAGCCAGGGCGGTGCCCAAGGAAGCGGGCCCTGGCCCTCGCAGGGCTGGTGGAGGCAGCAGGTGAGGAGGCCGGGCCTCTTACTGAGGCGTTACTGGCTGCGGTGATGGGGATTGAGTCAGGGGGCAAGGGTCCCAGCCTAGATGGTTGATTGCCCTGGGAGAAGACCCAAGGACCCGTTGGCTGTGAAGGAGACGTCTCAGAGAGGCACAAGAGGAAGCCGAGCAGAAGGCGTCACCATCGAGGACTGAGGAGAGAATGGAACTGCACCGCAGGATGATGGTCTGAAGCGAGAAGTGAGAAACCAAGGCCAAGATCTGCTGTGGGGCCTGAGAGAAGGGGAACAGCCCAGGGCCCTAGGTACCTGCCCTGGGCCTGCTCTATGGAGTTGAGATTAAAAAACTTTGGAATTCAATACCACTATCACGGTGTGTTTGCTTGCTTTGCCATGGCAGTTCCCCCATCCTTTCACACATCAAGCAGGGTCTGGTCCAGAGTCTCTGTCTCTGATCGTTGTCATGGAGAAGTATAGTAAGTTACTGTAGTGTGTCCTGGAGGCAGGCTTGTGAGGGAGTTCCCAGCCTTCTGTTTGAGATGAGTTTGGGGTCCAAGGGAAAGCCTGCTTCCTGCTCACAGGGTTGTTGTTTAGACAGAGTCACCACCTGGACACAAAACTTAGCACTGCGAAGGTGGTATTGAAGGAATCCTGAGTGTGGGCTGTCCACAGCCTTGGTATTCCTGTGTCCTGACCATCCTTTGCCCATCTTGGGCCTTCAGTTTCTGAGTCTCTTCATTTCCTAGGCTAAGTTTCTTACTGTCTGAGGCTGTGGGGAAATCTCTGAGGACTTGTTTTATCCATGTCCAGAGAGAGCCAAAGCTCTGTGCTAGCACAGGTGGGGGGGGGGGCACTCACAGTGCTCTAATCTCCAAGAAAGGATCTTTATCATCTGACCCGTGGATCCTTGACTGACTTAGGGCTGACTTTAAGGAGAGCTCTGGTCTGGGACTGCTAGGGTCTGCTAGTGTGAAGCTTAGGTTGGCACTTGCTTTTGCCATGCCTCTGTGGGCATTTGTCTGGCTTTCTTAAGTGCTGCATTAGGATCATACAGACAACTTTTATAAAATACTGATGCCTGCCTCACCCCTTTAATAACCCATAACATAACACACTTCCTTTACTTTTCTACTATAAATTTTTCCTTTACCATAATAGTAACTGGCTGCGTGTCTCAGTACCTTTGCAAGAGGAATACAGGGAGCAACTTTTGTGTTTACTCACTTGGTATGATGAAAGGCAAGGTGTGTGCACCTGTGCAAAAGTGTCAAACCAGGATTTTCACCCATATGATGCTCCATCTAACAGGTTTGGTCTATAACAAGAGTGGTGTAGGTGGACAATGATGATGATGATGATGATGAGTCAAAGTACATGTTACAGTGAAATGGAGCAGAGATTGATTGATACAGACGTAGGGAATGCAGACCTCCTTGATTCAGATGATGAAGCAAACAGCAATATGAGTACATGTTTGACTAGTTGAAATGTGAAATGGTCATGTACCCAAATAGGATGATCCAATGTTAGAACTAAGTCTGAATTTATAGTGAGGGTCTGGGCAGGGGTGAAATGTATTGGGCAGAATGCCAGCACTGCCATTCAGTGTTGGAAATTACAGCAGATGAAATGCTACAAGATGCTGTGAAATACACAAAGGCTGAAATAAATACAAGTAAAACATTGCATAGGACAACAGCCATATTCAAAAATGTATTTATTATGACACCTCACTTGTTGAACAGAAAGCATTCATAGATCTGCTGTACTTAGCATGAATTTCTTATGGTGATTGGACAAATGTAAAAGACTTATGGAAATGTGATGGGTCAAAATATGGCATAAAAATGTATGCCTTTGATGGGCATAGTGGCACACACCTGTAATCCCAGCTCTCTGGAGGCTGAGGAAGGAGGATTGTTGCAAGTTTGAGATCAGCCTGGGTTACAAAGTGAGCTCAAGTCCAACCTGAACTGCATAGTGAGACCCTGTCTCAAAAAAGAAAAAAAAAAAGAAAAAATAAATATATATATATGCCTTTGTAGATGTGAAGACTTATTATTCTTTCAATTTAGATACTTATTCTGGAACTCAGCCACTAGGTCCTTATTTGAATAGTAATAAACCGAATGATGTTGTGGACAGACTTGTTCCTTCCATCTGCCAAACTAATTGGAATGTGACATTGGACAATTGGTTTACGAGTTTCCAACTGATGTTACATTTGTTAACAGAGCACAAGTTGACCACCACAGGAACTGTACCCAGGAGCAAAGCAGAAATTCCAAATGAAATGTTGCAATTTTAAAACAGAGAATTGTGTAGTACAATCTTTGGATTTCACAAAGATATAACATTGGCCTCATACATGGCAAAGAAAAGCAAACTGGTACTGTTGATGTCAACATTGCACCACCATGGAAATATTGACAGGGAAACCTTGACAAAACTGAAGCCTGAGATGCAAACTTTTGACAACAAAACCAAACATGGAGTAGGTATTGATGAGTTAGGCAGGAACTATGATGTCACTCAAAACACAAACCACTGGCCATTGTGTTTTACTTGATCCTAAACATGTGGAATAAATAGTTTGATAGTTTACAGGGAAAATAACAAGTGCAAAACATGGAGAAATCATCTTTGAGGATTGGGACTGGAGCTCATATGAGATCATTTACAGCAGAGGGAAACCAAAGTGTTTCTGCTGAGGAAACTACATGAAAAAATTGAGGAGCACACTGGTGAGCTGATGGGTGAACAGGCCGGTGTAGCATCCCCACGACCTACTACAGCAACAGGAAAACAAGCAAACAAACAAAAATGTCAACTGTGCCCTACAAGAAAGGCCAGGAAAACAAAACAAATGTGTTATCATTGTATGCCATACATGTGTGGGGACCGCATTGGGTGTGACAATCGAAGCAAAGATCATTTTTGTTGTACAGTTCTATTGGTATTTTTATTGTAGTTCACAGGTTTTTATTTTTGTTGTTATATTTTAGGTTTTATAGCACGCAGCTGATGTGAAAACGTTGACATCTATTCTAAGCACTCATTACATATTTGATATTTTATTTTATTGACGTTATCTCCCCACTAAATGCATGTTATACGACATAGTAGGAAGCCCCTGACAATACAGGAAGAGAGTTGACAACACTGCCACACAGAAAGGGAAAGCTAAGTACATGTGCTATCTGTGTAAGTGAGATGTGTGCAGGGAATATGCGGTTGTAATATGTGAAGACTGCCTTGGGTGTGAAGCAAAGATTATTTCTGTAGTAGACTTTTGTCTGTGTTTACATTGTAACTCACGTAGATTTTTATTTCTGATGTTATATCTTAGGTTTTAGAAGCAAGTACACAGTTGATGTGAAAATGTTGATGTCTATTCTGAACACACCATACATTTTTAAGAATTTAATACTTTATTAATATTTTATATTTCTGTTAACTACACATTGCATAATTTAATAAGAATCTCCTGACAAGACAGTAAGCCCAGTGAGGTGTCAACTATGTCCTACAAAAAGGCCAGGAAAGCAAAACACACGTGCTGTCAGTGTAAGCAATATGTGTGTATGGAACGTGCTGTTGTCATGTAAGCAGACCACCTTAGACGTGATAATTGAAGTAAAGATTATTTTTTGTAGCATACCATTGGTATTTTCATTATAGTTCATATAGGAATTTATTTGTTGTTCTTTTTTAGGCTTTGTACACCAAAAACCAGTTGATGTTGGAAACTTTGATTTTTTTTTATAAATACTCAATAAACATTAAAAATCCAAAATTTTATTTTTGTGATTTTTTTTCCTATTGAGCAGTCATTGTTTAATATAATAAAATTCATGGCATTAAAATTAGTAATTCCTCAATAGACATATTCTAAAGAAAAAACATGGGTTTGACATACCCATTTATGAGACTTTATGACAAAAATGTTTTATCCTCCTTAAGCAGTGGCAAAATTTATCTGTAAAGGTAAAAGTGAAGAGAGAGAGAAACTGGCTCTGCAGAGAGTGCTTGGGCTGAGCAAAACAGGAAAAAGCAAGATAAAAGAATGCTCTGGAGAAAGCAGCGTGAGCTATTGTGAGGAAAGCCATGATAGCAAGTTCTTAGCATCTGTGTCCTTCTATACTGTCCAAATCTCAAGGAAACCCATGAAAACATCTACATATGGGTCCCGAGAAGCGGTGCCAGGAGCCCATGCTCCAGGTTGATATTAGGTCTAGGTCATCTTATGGAAAACCTGCTCGAGTTCTCAGGAAAAGTACAGATCTAGGGCTTTGGGAAATGTTCTGGTGATCTTGCAATTAACAGGTCATATCTACATCCCCAGCCAGCTTTGCCATGCCCTAATCTTCTATATCATTTCTCCCTTAGGGATACAAATCCTCATAATTCTGTATGGGGTGCTGAGGGAATGGAGGTCTCTATCTTCTATAGTTTTGTCAAGCTGGAAGGGGATCATGTGCTCTCCAACTACCTGGGGGTGCTGTGGCTTACTAGCTGGGTTGAAAAAAGAAAAGCCTATCAGAAAACAATGTAAAAAATTTTATGACTATTGACTTTCAATGTTAGCCCAAATATGAGGAGCTGGTCAGATTTCCATGCTGCCTGTAGCAGCACCAGAGCCTTGGTTTTTGAAGAGATATCTCAAGTCTTCCAGAGGCTCACAGGAGTGGCTTTCTCCTTCTGGGTGACCTTGTTCTTTAGACTGTTCAAGTGATACTGGCTTTACTCTGCAAATATGACTCCAATTATCTCTGCCACCTTAACTGAAGTGGGTGTGGCAAGAATTTCTGAGAAGGCGTCTTTCCACTTTGGCTTTAATTGGTCAGGGGATGGTCCCTCTCTCCAAGCTTTTACAAGCACTTGGTCTCCAGGATGGACAGGAGATGGTCCTCCTGGGCCAGGAGCTGGCAGGACTCTGTTCCCATATATAGCTTGTTATTCATGGCCCAGATTAATGAGTTATTGTAAAAGTCTCCAGGTCCCTGGGTTTACTATCATATCAGAGGACAGAAATAGCCTTCCATATCACATCTCAAACGTGGTCAGACAGCCCAGTTTGGGGCATGTTATGAACCTTCATGAGCACTATTGGTGGCAACTGGAGTCAGGACTCAGAGGTCTGTTGGCAAAGGCAAATTTTTCTAGAGCTCACTTTATGGTCTGGTTGGCTCTGTTTTCCAGAAGATTGAGGCCCACTTCCCATGTAGGATTTTTATAGCTTGTCACTATGTCCCTTGAGAAAAGAGCAAAATGGTTCCTCAAGAACAGGGAATAAGGCTGGGACCTTGAGGGGCTGTAAGGCTGTCCTTCTTGCTTCCCTATCAGCCTTTTGATTTCCCAAGGAAACTTCAGACATGTCTCTCGGTGGCCTGGGCCTTTTCTGACTGAATTGGACTATGGGGTGCCTGGACATCAGTATTTTTAAAGAGCTTCACAGCTTCTGACTTGTTTCTAGGTCCAGTGCTCAGGTCTGTCTGCCAGAGTTGCTGCAGTCCAGCTGTCTGTCCATGACCATCTCTGCAGTATCATGTTCCCACTTTGACTTCTCTTGTTATCAGTCTAGGGAGGACTTCTTACTTTGTGGCTGGAGTCTGCCTTTTGCCTTTCCTCATTCATCAGTACCTTGGGAAATGGCTACTTTGTATCGGGAGCCCTGGTCACTTCAGGGTTGGGGAGGGGACTGTCTTGCAGGCTGCCTGGGATTTGGCTGCCTGATAGTACTTTACCTGAGTCTCCATGGGCCTGGGTTTCAGTTCCCTGTTCCGTTTGTCTGTCTATTTCCAGATCTAGCTGGGAAGGTCCTACCTTAGAATCTGTGTGTACCTTCGCTATGCACGTTCTCTGTCTGGTAGATTTGTGTGTAGTCTACGCCGCTTTTTCTCAGTTTGTTTGTTTGTCAGTGTCTTCCTTGGGAGAGCTCTGACTCTGGGGTTTGACAGATCCTCACAACATCACTCCTGCTTCCGATTCAAACACTCTGTTAGGGACAATTCTCCGGAACGCCCTCGGTGGGAAAGGGCATCTACCTAGGACTCAGGTGTGTGCCTAGGTGCTTCAGTCCTCAGTCTCGCGGGTCTGGGAGCGCCACTACTAACTCCCGGCTCTGCCCGCCTGGGGCTCCCCGCAGCGGAGGCCAAGGCTGGGGTGTGGCCGCCTCCGCGGCAGGCCAGCGGGCCGGGCTTGGGTGGGCCCTGGTGCTCTCTCTCTTCCACGCCCCGACTCCGGCTTCTCCCGTCCACCGCCCCCCCGCCATCCCAATCCCAGCGGGTCCCGGCTTCCTTACATGGTCACGGCCCGGCTCCCAGCTCCCGGACGTCCCCCGGCCCCCGCCCCCACCGGACACGGCCCCCGCCCTGCTCGCCCCGCGCGCCCGCCCGCGCCCCGCCATGGAGGACCTGGGTGAGTGGGGCCCCGATCCCGAGTCCCCAGCCGCTGCTCGCTACCTGGGTGCACTTCCCCACCCGCGCGCTCCTGTAGCTTCCTATTCCTGCTCCCTGGCCCCGGCTTCTGGGCTGTGTGGGCGCCTCTTTCCGACTCCACGTCCCCCTTCCTGCTCTCCCCGGCCGGCCTCTCCCTCCCTCCCTGCTTCCCTCGCTCGGCTCCTTCAGTCCCGGCGTCGCTGGATGCGCGGGGAGGAGCGGCGCCCGCGGACGCCGGGGCTCTGGGAAGGGAGGAGCCTTGGGGAGTCGGGAAGGGAGAGAATGACATCAAGTTTTGAGATGAAAGCCGGCCAGCCGGCGGGCCAGGATTTTGAGATGCGAAGAGTAACAGGCTCCTAAGTATCGCAGAGGTCAAGTCCTTGGGTTAGGAAAGAGAAGAGCTGAGGAGTGACAGCACGCTGGAGGCAGGTTTTAAGGGGTCCACCAAGATGCTCCCACTGAGTCAAGGGGCAGGGCTCTCAGGTGCCACAAAGTGTCCACAGCACTCGGGTCTGGGGTTGGGGGTAAGGTGTTTAATAGGGCAAGAAGGGGGACTCCGGTGTCCTCCCTATTTGCTGAGACCGGGGCTGGAATTCCGTGCCTTCTCTGGAAGAGCAGCTTGCAGCACCCTGCAGTGGAGGGTGCTCATCAGTTGGGGTAACTGGCACCACTACTGTGGAGAAGAAACCAGTAAAAGAGCTGGTTCAGACACTCACTAGTGAGGGCCAGCGGGTGGGACTCCGTGGGGCCGGGGAATTTAGTAAGCATGACAGGGAGAGCGGCCAATCAGGAGGCTGGGCCCAGGCAGACAGCCAGTTGAGCAATCTGGAGTAGATCCCAGTTGACTTCAGTAAAGAGCCAATTTTGACTGCATCAGGAGAGTTGAGAATAAAAGGATCACGTGGCTGGGTTTGTGCTTGAGTTCCAGGATGAGCCCAGTCCCAACGTCTGGTCAGGAATACTCCTAGCTACCCTTCCACTTCTCTGCCTTGGGTTGGCCCTGTGTTTATGTTTTTTGACCCCTGCCCTTAATATTGGCTTTTATCTTTTTCAAATACTGCCTGCTTGGGACCCCTTACCCTCTAATCTCTTAAGGCCTGTCTCTGGCCAAACCTTGACCCCTTCGATCTCTCATCCCGAGGGCCTCTCTCTGCAGACGCCCTGCTCTCTGACCTGGAGACCACCACCTCACACATGCCAAGGTCGGGGGCTCCAAAAGAGCGCCCCTCAGAGCCACACACACCTCCTCCACCCTATGGACACCAGCCACAGGTGAGATCAGATCCTGGGGGCTGGGGCACTCCTGGGGCTAGGGTTAACCTGAGTGGGGTCCTGTCATTCCACACATGCATCCCTTCTCTCTGTAGACAGGGCCTGAGGAATCTCCAGGAGCCTCTGGGGACAAGGACCATCTATACAGGTGAGGGGTCTGGGAACTGGGGAATGGGGATGCGGCAGCCAGCTGAAGCTCAGGTGAGGAGGTTTGGACTCCCCACCCCTAAACCCAAGCTCCCACCCTGTTTCTCAGTACGGTATGCAAGCCTCGGTCCCCAAAGCCTGCGCCCCCTGCGGCCCCTCCATTCTCCTCTTCCAGTGGTGTCTTGGGCACTGGGCTCTGTGAGCTAGACCGTTTGCTTCAGGAACTTAATGCTACTCAGTTCAACATCACAGGTACTGGGTTACTGAGACAGACCTTGATGGGATGGGGGCAGGGCAGGGCAGAGAATAAGGGGCACAGACTTCCCAGAGGAGCAGTTAAAGGGACACAGTGCTTTAACTGGGACAGTGAGTTGAGCACGGCCCCATATCCAGTGTTCTCCTTTTGTCTCTCCAGATGAAATAATGTCTCAGTTCCCATCTAGCAAGGTGACTGCAGGGGAGCAGAAAGAGGACCAATGTGAAGACAAGAAAAGACCCAGCCTGTGAGTCTGGCGAAGCTGGCAGGACTAAAGAGAGGGAACGCGTCTGGACGTCTGAGTCCCCACGGGGAGTGTTACTCTGGAAGGCTCTGAGATGATGCAGGCTTCTTCTTTGCAGTTCTCCCAGCCCCTCTTCTGGCCTCCCAAAGCCTTCAGCCACCTCGGCCACTCTGGAGCTGGACAAACTGATGGCCTCACTCTCTGACTTCCGTGTCCAGAACCATGTGAGTCAGGCGGGGTGTAACTGGTGTCAATTTGGGACTCCCCTACCCATTTTAGACCCTTCTGTGACTGCTGCCTTGTTGACTCAACTCTAATGTCCTCCCCAATGCAGCTTCCAGCCTCTGGGCCAACCCAGACACCAGCAGCAAGCTCCACAGATGAGGGATCCCCACCCCTGCCAGGACCGAGTAGCAAAGGCAGCCTGGATACCATGCTGGGGCTGCTGCAGTCTGACCTCAGCCGCCGTGGTGTCCCCACCCAGGCCAAGGGCCTCTGTGGCTCCTGCAATAAACCTATTGCTGGCCAAGTAAGTGGAGCCCTGTGAGAAGGGAGGCAGGTATCCACAGACCCATCTTTACTGAGAACCAGGCTTTGTGCTTTTTCTTTTTGTTTTCTTTTTTTTTTTTTTGAGACAAGGTCTCACTATGCAGTTCGGACTACCCTTGAACTCACTTTGTAGCCCAGGCTGGCCTCAAACTCATAACTGGTCCTCCTGCTTCAGCCTTCTGAGTGCTGGGATTATAGGCACATGCCAGCACACCTGGGTTTGTGCTGTTTTCTTAACAGAACTTTGTTAAGTGGATATTATACATATTTTTTTAATTAAAACATTTTTGGTGGTGAGGATGGAACTACTGCATGCTAAGTGCACTCTAGCACTAAGCCAAACCATTAGCCCACTCTTTGTGTTTTATAGAGGAAGAAACAGCAAATAAGTTGTAGGGTGAGAATTCCAACCTTGTTACTACTATGGTCTGACTGTGTGCTGGGTACTGTACTAGATCATTTTCAAACCTCCATTTCACAAAGGTTTATTGGCTCCACCTAGCATCTCTCAGATATCCAAAGACTGTTTCTTCCCTTTGGAAGAGAAAGAGCTCTGGTTCTTGACTTATGAATAAGCAGATGTGACTGACATCTGTGACCAGTGGTTGGCCTAGAACCTTCTGTAAAAGTACCAACACCCACCTCAGAATTTCCAGTCAGCCAAGCCGGTGGCCTTATGACATCCATGGGTTCTGGGTACTTATTTCTTCCTGGGTCCTTTCTTCTATTAAAAAAAAAAAACACAAAAACAGGACTGTTTTGGCATAAAGATGAAAATATTAATAGTCTATGTTAAATCATTTTCGTCTTGTTTTTTGTTAAGATTTTAAAAACAAATTAAAACGTGTTCATCAGCCCCAAAGTGTATTGTAGGCCTTCTGCACCGATGTGCCTCAGGGACACGTTTACCCCAGAGCAAAGCTGGAAGACCTAGGTTGAATCTCCATCACCCACAGGTTGCATGACCTTGAACATTAAATTTTCACCCTTCAATCTCAGATGAGACTTGCAAAGTGCCATATACGCCTCAGTTCAGTGGGCACGTGGCAGCCCCTGTGCCACTCTGACCCAGCCCTCGCTCCCAACTTGCAGGTGGTGACTGCTCTGGGCCGTGCCTGGCACCCTGAGCACTTTGTGTGTGGTGGCTGCTCCATGACCCTGGGAGGTAGCAGTTTCTTCGAGAAGGATGGAGCCCCTTTTTGCCCCGAGTGCTACTTCGAGCGCTTCTCTCCACGCTGTGGCTTCTGCAATCAACCCATCCGACATGTAAGGCCCGACCGGCCCCACAGACTCGTCTCTCAGCCGGGGCCCTCGCAGAAGGGCCTCACAGGATGCCCGCATCCCAGCCTGACGCAGCCTCACTCCCAGTAGCTCCGTTTTCAGCTCTGCCCCGAGACTCTGAAATGCCTTGTTAGATCTTGCCCCCCTCAGACTCCTGCTTCAGCCCTGTCAGCCAGGTTCCAGCGGGAGCAGGAGGGAAGCAGGGGCGGAGGGCCACACTGAGTGTCTCCTTTCCTTCCCTGCAGAAGATGGTTACTGCCCTGGGCACCCACTGGCACCCAGAGCACTTCTGCTGCGTCAGCTGCGGGGAGGCCTTCGGAGAAGAAGGTAAGAGTGCCACGCTTGCCTTAGAAGCCCCAGGCCTGCTTGACATCTTGCCCCGGGCCCTCCGGCCTCCGCTGTTTTCGGGCCCTAGATTTTCTCCTATTCTCTTATGCTGCCGTCTCCCGCCCGCGGGTTGCCACCCCCTGCCCTGCCCTCCGTGCTCGCCCAGACCCCGATCCCTCCCGCTGCGGTTCACTCTGCCCCTCGGACGCTCCAGGCTCTGCTCTTGCAGGATCGCTAGTCTCGCCCACTCGGTCCCCGCCCCTAGGTTTCCACGAGCGGGAGGGCCGCCCCTACTGTCGCCGGGACTTCCTGCAGCTGTTCGCGCCGCGCTGCCAGGGCTGCCAAGGCCCCATTCTGGACAACTACATCTCGGCGCTCAGCGCGCTCTGGCACCCCGACTGCTTCGTCTGCAGGGTGCGCAGCTGTGGGAGCGGAGCCCTTGGGACTGGCGGGAGGGGCGGGGCTAGGAGGGGCGGGGACAAGGGCGGGGCGGGGGGGATTCGCGCCTGGGAACTACGGCGGGGGCGGGGTTACGGGTGGGGCGGGGCTTGGGGGCGGCGGCGCCCAAGAGTTTCTCGGCCAGTGCACTGGTCCGGGCTTTGGCCGCTGACTCCCGTCGTGACCTCCTTGCTCAGGAATGCTTCGCGCCCTTCTCTGGAGGCAGCTTTTTCGAGCACGAGGGACGCCCGCTGTGCGAGAACCATTTCCACGCTCGGCGCGGTTCGCTGTGCGCCACGTGTGGCCTCCCAGTGACTGGGCGCTGCGTGTCGGCCCTGGGCCGCCGCTTCCACCCGGATCACTTCACCTGCACCTTCTGCCTGCGCCCGCTCACCAAGGGCTCCTTCCAGGAGCGCGCCGGCAAGCCCTACTGTCAGCCCTGCTTCCTGAAGCTCTTCGGCTGACCCCGGGACCGCGCCCGCGAAGACCGCTTCCCTCCGGAAAGATCCGATCCTGCAGAGCCCGAGCTCTGGATCTGAGCTCGAGGCTGCCCCAAACCGTGCTTTGTGTGGCCCTAGTCACTGGGGAGCCCCGCCCCTAAAGTACACTACGTTCTGGGAGGTAGGGTTAAGAAAAGGCCCCGCCCACCCAACACCCACACGCCCCCAGAGTGGGTTTTACGCTGAAGAAATCCCGAGTGAGTCCTTCAGTTCCTTTCTCTCCCTTGAGGGTGCCCCGCGTGGCGGAGGACCCTTGCAATGCCGGCTGATCAGAGGCCAGGGCAGGTTCCCCGCGCCCCCTCACTGGTCTGTGCACTTTTTTCTACGTACATAAACACGCATTCCACGCCTCACCGGTGCCGTGTCTCTGCTCTGCGCGGGGCAACCGTGCTTTCCGACGCCCAGCCCCTGAGCTGGCTCGGTCCTCAGTGGGCTCTAGGGCACCACCCAGTGGCCACCACAGGAACTGCAGCCTCTGCTTTCGCAGATGGCCATTTCTGAACCAGATGAAGGGGAGCTGGACAGGGTGGCCACTTGCGTGAGGTTGTACAGATACTGTTGGGACTAGGAAAAATACTCACATTGGGGATCTCCTTTCCTGCCTCCATTCATCCCTTCATCTCCCTATAGCCTTGAAATAAGCGTTTAATATGCTCCTCCTGCCCTGCCTTTGCTTGGTTCCCAGATTTTATTTTCCCTTACAAGACTCTCAGAAGTGGGGCTCCATCCAGAAGTGTCGGGGTATGCCCAGCCTTTGGATCTGGCAACTGAAGCACAGCTTTCCTCTTACTGGTACTGACCCCCATGTTAAATCACCTGTAATGTTCATGTAGCTACAACCCAAGCTCACCCTTTTCTGGTCCCACTCTGAAGTATCCATGTCAAGCCAGGGAATTTGATATGTGCAGAGTTGTTATTTACATTGCCTGTTGGTTATCAGTACCTCTCTGAGGCCTTTCCTAACAGCCCTGTGCCCAGATAGGCACTGCCCTGGAGCGCCCCAGCCTGGCGAAGGGAATGGAGGCTTAGAGGATGACACTTGATGTGTCTAGCAGTGTCTGAGGGAAACCCTGGGGACTACTGGAGCTGGAGAGAGGCTTCTAACCAAGACCAGGGATGAAGGAAGGCTTTGTGGAAGAGGTGGTATTTGAACTAACCATAGACTAGGGTGAGGTTGGGGGTTTTCAGATCTGGAGAATTTTTCCAGGCTCCATCTGAGTTCTGATCCTTTATGAGTTCCAGACCTTCCTTTTGGGCCCCTTCCTTTAGGGAGGAGATCTGCACCCAGGGTCCAGACTTTGGGGGCCTTTGGTGCTGCAAACAAGGCCCTTCCAGCTCAAGAGGAGCTGGCAGCCACAGCAAGAGAAAGCAGTGAGGATTCCTGCCTCTGCCTCGGGCAGATCCACAGATCCTCTCCAAGGTTCCACTGCCTGGATCTTCTTTCTTCTGTTCTTGTCCTTCCACATATCCTCCCTGCAGGATGTTTGTCTGTCCCCTCGCATGCAAACTACTTCTGTCTCAAGAATGTCCAAATTGGCCATCTCCTATCTTGATTTATTCATTCTGCAAATGTCTATGAGCACTTACTGAGCCAGACTCTGAGGGAACAATGGAGAACCAACCAGACGTCCTCCTTGCCCTCAGGGAACTAAAATCTAGTGGAGGAGATGGATGACAAACAAGTAAATGCATACAAGGGATGAGTGTGGTGAAGAAATAGGGTCTTGCTGAGTGTTCAGGCAAAGTCAGCTCTCCCTCGTTCGCTGGTGGCTCTCATCACTGTCGTGAACAGGTGTCATTTGTTGCTTGTTCGTATCTGTTTCTGAAACTGGAGTGAAAGCTCCTGAGAGCAGGCAGCATGTTTGCTTTGCTGACCATCCAGTTTCTACAGTGATGTCTGGTATAGGGTAGCTGCTCAATAAATGCTTGTTAATGAAAGAAAGAATAAGAAAGGAAGGAAAAGAGAGTGAGAAGGAGAAAGTAACGAACTAACTTAGAGATGTGAAAGGAACCAGGTAGTCAGAGAAGGCCTCTGTGGAAACAGAATGTTTAAGCTGAGACTTAGAAATTGAGAAAGAGTCTGCCAGGCAAAGAGCCTCAGAAAAGCATTCCAGGCAGAGGAAACAGCAACTGCAAAGGCCAAGAGGTAGGAAACAGCTTGGCATATTGGAAGAGAGAAAAGGAGGCCAGTGTGGCTAGGTCAGAGCAAACTATGCAGAGAATAGTAGGACATGAGGTCAAAGAGAAAGTAGATGTTTTACCATGTTGGGCCTTTTAGGCTCTGGTGAAGGCAATATAGATTTCAAGTGTACATAACTCAAATATGCTCTGTGATACTTGCCCTTGGATTTCTCTTAGACACTTTAAACTCACACCCTGAAACAGGCACTGTGGGTGCCCTCTCTGTATCCACTTGGCCCACCTCCAAAGTCAGGTGGATAGTTCCCAGACATCCATATTTTGCTGCTCTGCAAGTTTCTTGTCTGGGGGACTCTTTTTTTTTTATTTTTAGGCAGATTTATTTTTTCTACTGGCACTGATTGGGTCTGGGGGACTCTTTAGAGGAGAAAGTGCATGCCATGTACTTGGTAGGCCCGAAATGTGTGTGAGTGTATGCACGCGCATAAGTTTCTGCGATTTTCTCCCAGTGAGACAGGAACTGGTGAGCAAGCACCCCGGCTGCCCACCCCTTATGGCTCAGTTCCCAGGTGTGTCATGCCAGCATCTCAGGCAGCTCCACTCTGAGGTTGGGTTCCAACTGCTCACAGTGGTTAGTGCGCCACCTACTGGCCTCTCCCCTTTCTCACTTCCCCAGGCCTTCAGAGTCCTTATCCAGTTCCCTTCCCCAGGAAAGTACCATCAGCCTTTCTATCCGTGGATTCCGCATCTATGGATTCAACCAGCCTTAGACTGAACACATTTCAGGAAAATGGTTGTTTTCCAGAAAATGTACTGAACATATTCTGACTTTTTTCTTGTCCTTAAACAGTATGTTATAACAACTATTTCCGTAACATTCACTAGGTAATCTAGAGATACAGTAGGTGGGAGGATGTGTGTAGGTCGTGTGCAAATACTACACCGTTTTATACAAGGGAGTTGAGCAGTCTTTGATTTTGCTGTCTGCCCAGGATTTTGGCTGCGATATCCGTGTGATGCCAAGGAATGAGTGTACTTCAAGTATGCAAGGAGCTGGAGGTGGAAAGTGTGGAGGCCTGTGCCAGACTGCGTAGACAGTGGTAGAGCCAGGACAGAAAACCAAACTGGGGTGCCACTGAATCTTCCTGCCTCCATTCCTTTTTCTCGGCTCCTTACATACTTAAGAAGAACACTTAATTTGCTCCTTCAGTTGCCACAACTATGTTTAGTTTCCAGATTTTTGTTCTCATCTCAGGGTTTGCTTTTATTTTTTGTTTACTCTTTTTGCTTTGTTTTTTGAGACAGGGTCTCCCAACATAGGTCAGACTGACCTTGAACTCACTATGTAATTCAGGCTGGCCTGGAACTTGCCGAGATCCTTCTGCTTCAGCCTCCCAAATGCTGGGATTATAGGTGTGTGCCACCACGCCCAGCTAGGGTTTGCTTTTAAAGGAATGTTTAATAAGGCATTCCTTAAATAAAATTCATCGTATTTCCCTAAAGTATTTGTATCAGTTAGAAGAATTAGAGGAATTTGTGTCACTAAAGGAGAAATTATATATGTTATACTTTTTCTACAACCCATTCTGTATTCCCTTGGCTTTCACAAGCACCTCAGCAGTTCTTGGTTCTTTTCCAGGCAGGGTGACCCATACCTTCATTCCTGAAGGTTCTGGGTCATTTATGATCCTGCCTGGATTGGGTTCTTGTAGTTCCCTATTGAACAGGGTGCAGTAATACTAGGAGGTCCTCTAAGGGATCTCCCATGCTCCAAATATAGCTGTGTTTTCCTCCGTTATGAAATAAACAGTCCAATTTCCTCTTGATAGTCTGGGTCAATCACCCCTGCCAACACCATAACTCCCCTTTTAGCTTGTTTACTCAGAAGTATGAAGAGACTGGAATGACCAGGGGAAGTCTTAGCTTCCAATTTAATGGCATAATTGCTGTGTCTCCTGATACAAAGCTTTTTCCCTTTGGATCTAAGGCTTTTAGGCCAGCAGAACATAAGGTCGCAGGAACAGGAAGCAAACATTTTGCTAGTGAATCACTGAAGGTAGCGGTGAGTGATGCCATTCGTGCTTCCACTCCTTGATTCCTGGACCTGTGAATCCCAGCTGTGGGAGACATAGTGCCACATAATGGATGCTGATTCAAAGCATACACAGCCTTTCAAAGAACCTTGCCCCAGCCCTGCAAGCCATTGCTACCTAGCCAGCTCAGTAACTGTGTCTTTGAAAGACTATTCCACCTTTCTATCACCTTTTTATCAGCTGCTTCTGGATGGTGAGGAACATGGTAAGACCAGTGAATTCCATGAGTAGCCACCTATTGCCTTACTTCTTTGGCCATAAAATGTGTTCCTTGGTCAGAGGCAATGCTCTGTGGAATTCCATAATGGTAGATAAGGAATTCTGTGAGCCCCTGGATAGTAGTTTTGGAAGAGGTATTACATGCAGGAAAAACAAATCCACATCCAGGATGTCTATACACATTAGGACACAGCACTGTCCTCACCATGACAGGAGTGGTCCAATATAATCAACTTGCCACCAGGCTAATTGCCCAGGGAATGGTATCCTATTAGGGACTCAATGCTGGTCTCTGCAGCTAGCGTATTGGGTATTCAGTGGTGGCTGTAGCCAGATCAGCCTTGGCGAGTGGCTGTCTGTGTTTCTGAGTCCATGCACATCCTCCATCCCTGCCGTCACAGTCACTCTGCTTGCAGGTCCATTGGGCAGTGACAGGGGTGGCTGCAGAAAAAGGCAGACGCTATCCACAGACTGTTTCACAGGCTGTGAAAAAGGCGGATCCTATCCACTTGACTGTGAAAGCTCTCCTCGGCTGAGGTCACCTTTTGGTGAGCATTTACAGAGGGCACAGATATCTTCACATCCTTTGCCCATATGGAGATGTCTGTCCACATACCTCTTCCAGCTTTCCAGTCATGTTCCTTCCAAGTCCTTCACCATCCAGCCAGATCACTGGCAATAGCCCATAAATTGATATTTAATTGCATATATGATTAGTTTTTTTTTTCCAGACAAAATGTGTGGCCAATGCACAGCCTGAACTTCTGCCCACCATGAAGATTGCCCTTCACCGCTGTCCTTCAGAGATGTCCTAGAAAGCGGCTGTAATGCTGCCGCTGTCCACTCGCAGGTGGTGCCTGCTTAATGTGCAGAGCCATCCGTAAACCAGGCCCTAACCTTCTCTTCCTCTGTCGGCTGACCCTACAGTGTACCCTGTGAGGCCATGGTGCATGCTGGGGGACAGAAGGAAATACGGCAGGAGTCAGAGCCATGGGGATCTAGGCAACTTCTTCATGTAACTTACTTGTGCCCTCTGGACCAGCTCTGGCTCGATCGCATACACACCACTTTCCCTTAATGACGTTGCTGTGCACATCCCAGTTCATGACTTGGGGGATCAGGTAACACCCAGTTCATGATGGCAACTCGGGTCATGTGGTAGCCTGGTGTCCCCTGGTCAAATGTTCAGTTTCCACTAAGGCCCAGAAGCAGGGGTGGGGGGGCAGTTGTCTGCAGATGATGGCAGAGCCTTGCTCCAAAATCCTAGAGCCTTCTACTGCGATTCACCTATGGGGCCTGCCGGAAACTGCAAACGGCATCTCTACCTGCCACTGCCACCTCAAGTACCATTGGATCTGCCAGATCATTTGACCCCAGGGACACAGCAGCCTGCACAGCAGCCCAGACCTGTTGCACAGCCTCGCTCAAAGCTAGCAGCTTTTCAAGTCACTCAGTAAGTGGGCCAGAGCAACACAGTATGCTCCTCTGCTTCCTATTTCAAGGATTATTGCAGCCACTGTAAACAGCCAAGAGTCATCTTCAGTCATTTCCTGGCATCCATGTCTGGCCAATTCTAGACAGGCAGATGTGTGTATACTCACCATCCTTTCTTGTATCCAGGCCTGAGTTGAGCAGTAGGACTTCAGGGGTGAATCATGACTCTTTGCTCATGAAGGGTCTCTAGTCTATTGAAGAAACAGGCCTAGACCCAGATAAGGACCATACAGTGTGCTCAGAACTCTATCAGAAAAGTCAGCAAAGCCTTTGAGAAGAGGTGTTATATGCTAGGTACTAAGGGCTGAGGAGGAGTTGGCCATCTGGGAGACAGCCAGGTGCTCTAAGCCGAAGGTACGACATATGCGAAGGTTTGAGGATTATGAAAATTTCCAGATGTGAGGGAGGGAGGAAGGGAGGGAGGGAGGGAGGGAGGGAGGGAGGAGGAGAGAGAGAAAGAGAGAGAGAGAGGAACAACTTTGAATCTGGGCTGGGTAGGGCAAAGTGGTAAGGGCGATGCAGTTCACTCCAGGTTTGGGAGAGAGAAGCAGGTCGGCGGGTAGCAGGCGTCAGAGCCTGACAGGCCTGGGAGTCAGGCTGAGGCGCTCACACTTCCTCTTGAGTCCATGGGGTGCCTTGGAGGATTTCTGAGCAGGGGAGTGACATTGTTGGATTTGGGCTTGAAAATCGTATCTTTGGATTAACAGAATCAGGGGGTTGGCTTGGCCTGGCTCCTTCAGTCAAGGGTGAAGGGGTAGATTTTGCATTTTAATTTTAATTTGTATTAGTACATGCTTGCAGTACGTAATGATTACATTGTGAGGAGTTGATACATGCATGTAACACATTTTAATCCTTTTTTTCATACTCTTCCCCTCCCCTTATTTCCCCTTTCCTCCACCCATTGGTCCCCTTCCTTTCTGCAAAAGATCTATGAAGGAGATGGATTTTTGGGGGGGTAGAAGTGGTGATTCTGAGCCTGGACAGTGGGGAGCAGGTGAGGCTGGGGCCCTGGAAGAAGGAGTGACCCTGAACGTGAAAGGGCGCAGTGCCCCAGGACCAGCCTTCGGCCTCGATATGACCTGATTCAGCTAAATAAAGCGGGGAGGGGTGACGAGACCTGGGGGACTTGTCGGCTCACTGCCCCTGGGGTAACCATTAATCCGTCTCCTGGGGGAATCCAGGAGCTGTTCCCTTGAGGAGCAGATGCTGGGCAGAATGAAGGGGCACACAGAGACGGGCTCTGAAGCAGTGCCGGGGGACCAGAGAGTCCTAATCGACAATCTTGCTGACATCCTGGTCATCGCTGCTTATTTCCTGCTGGTCATTGGTGTTGGCTTGTGGGTGAGAAGTTTCAGGGTTGTTTTTGGAGAACGGGCTTCAGAGGCCAGGGGGAAATCTTTTGGGAGACCCCAGACATGGGTGGGGAAAGGTGCCTAGATATGGGAGGGGAAAACTCACAGCCTGGAAGTAAGCAGGCCTCAGAGAAGCCCAGTCAACATGAATTTCTTGTTTTCCCATCTTTGGAGTGTGCTAGTTGAGGGGGTCATTGGGTTTTAATCAAGCTCGGCACTGTAAATGAGGTCCCTGTTCCCCTGTCCACATGTGGCTGGCCAGAAGCCCGTGTCCAAGGCCCCACTGGAAAGGCAGGCTGAATTGGCCACAATCGCACTTGAGTAGCTGGGCACTAAGATTGGGGTCCGGGTGGCTCTGGAGGTCTGGGAGGAGGTTGGGGGTGCGAGTATGAACAATCAGGGGAGTTGAGTGCTGGTTAATCTTCAGCTGGCAAGAAGGCTGAGGAATGTGTCGAGGAGGCTAATGAAGTCCAAAGATGTGCCCCCAAACCCAAGTCTCCCCCCACTTGTGTTCCCCAGTCTATGTGCAGAACCAACAGAGGCACCGTGGGTGGCTACTTCCTGGCAGGACGAAGCATGATCTGGTGGCCGGTGAGAGTGGCTGGGCTGATAAACTGGAGGGGACCTAGAGAGACAGCCCGGCTCACCCCCACCTTTGGCCCCCCAGGTTGGAGCCTCCCTCTTTGCCAGCAACATCGGCAGTGGCCACTTTGTTGGCCTCGCAGGGACTGGTGCGGCAAGCGGCCTGGCTGTGGCTGGGTTTGAGTGGAATGTAAGAGCTCCTTCCCCACCATAGACCTGCGCTCGCCAGAGGGAACCTCTGAAAGAATCCCACATTGGGGAAGCTCCTGGCGGGCGGGGTGGGTAAATATGAGACTGGAGGTGGGATGTCCCAGCTGTGGGGTGAAGTTGGGCCGGGAATGAGGGTCACGGGCCCAGCATGGGGCAGGAGGATGCAGAAGATAGCCACGTTCAGGGTAGGGGCAGGTCCTGTTCCTGACTTGTTGCATGAGCCAGCCCGTACCAGGCACCCCTTTGGGCATTAGTGTATTCCTTCCTGAAGTGGGGCAAGCAGTTCCAACATGGAGAAGCTCTCTGGAGCTGCAGTCTGTGAGGATCTCTGGGCCAAATTAAAGCCCTTTGCAGAAGCTGAAGAGGAGATGAAGGTCTGGGATTGAGGAGGATCTTGGTGGGCTGCAATCACAGGGCTCTGAGCTCAGGGCTTCCTGGAGGAGGACGTCTCTGAGCAGAGCCTTGAGGAACAAAAGGTTTGGGTGAGTGGAATACAGTGGAGTGGAGGCAGCTCTGCCTAGCAGATGCTGGGCTCAGTGTGAAGGGTCTGTGCTCGGGTTCATAGTCTAGAGAAGGCAGGGGGGCAGGGGTTAGAGGGACTGACTAGGAGTGAAGGCCAAAGGGTTCTAGCTAAGGGCCCAAGAAGGTGGCAAGATTCTTCTTTTTCTTTCTTTCTCTTCTTTCTCTCTTTCTTTCTCTCTTTCTTTCTTTCTTTCTTTCTTTCTTTCTTTCTTTCTTTCTTTCTTTCTTTTTTCTTTTGAGACAGGGTTTCACTGTGCAGTTCAGGCTGGCCTGGACCTCACTTTGTACCTCAGGCTGGCCTTGAACTCCAATCCTCCTGCCTCAGCCTCCTGAGTGCTAGGATTACACGTGTGTGCCACCACGCCCGGCAAGATTCTGGTACTTAATGGCCAAGGCCCAGGATTATCTTTTGCAGTTGTTTTTGGGCCCCCGGGTGTTAACTTTCCCAGGACCACTCGCCTTATCCTTCAGGGCTGAGGTCAGAATGAGGAGCCCGGAGCTGCGGGTTCCGCTGTCATGCTGTCCCCACAGGCGCTGTTCGTGGTGCTGCTACTCGGCTGGCTCTTCGCCCCCGTGTACCTGACCGCCGGCGTCATCACCATGCCACAGTATCTGCGCAAACGCTTCGGCGGTCGTCGCATCCGTCTCTACCTGTCTGTGCTCTCGCTTTTCCTGTACATCTTCACCAAGATCTCGGTGCGCATGCGCGGAGGCCGGGACGGGCTCCTAGAAGGGGCGGGGCCGCCTAGCAAAACCTGGGAGTGTTCGCAGGGCGAGGCGGAGGGGAAACGCTGGTGTAAGCCTTGGTGGAGACTGAGCCTGGGAGGAATAGAGCCCAGGGGCCATGGCTACAGTACACGGGACCATGGCTACAGTACACCGGACCAAGCCGTTAAAAATGAGGGACCCATTGAGGTGTGGCCACCTAGGATCGTGGATTGAGCAGAAGGCAAACCTGGTCACTGACCTGTGCACTTGCTGTTTCCCCAAGGTGGACATGTTCTCTGGGGCCGTATTCATCCAGCAAGCTCTGGGCTGGAACATCTATGCCTCCGTTATCGCGCTACTGGGCATCACCATGATTTACACAGTGACAGGTGACTTCACAGACACTTAGGCCGGGGGTTGGGGGGAGGGCTGGCCAGGAACATGTGTTGGGAGCTGCGGTTAGGGCTTAAGGAAGCAACTAGAGCAAAAATGGACGGAAAGATCTGGAAATGTGATATGGTCCAGGGAGGAGAAAGAACAGAAGGATCACTGAGGAACAAACTCCCTTTCTCTGCCCACTGACCCTTGGATTTGAACTAGAAGTTCCAGTGCCAGGCTGGTTTGGGGCTTGAATAGGGACTGGGGAAAAGTGAAGATTTCGCACCTTACTCCCCACACCACCTTGTGAGACAGGATCTCACTACACAGCCCAGACTGGCCTTGAACTCACAGTGATCCTCCTGCCTCAGCCTGCCAGGTGCTGGGATTATAGACATGCACCACCATGCCTGGCTGATTTTATGCTTCTTAAATGCCTGGAATTTGGTCAATCTTCAAGATCTCTGTCCAAACTCAGTGTCGTTCTGAGGATTCTAGGGTGGGGCCTGAGGTCTGCCACAGAGCAGAGCAGAGCAGAGGGGTCTAGTGTCCCTTGAGGGGCTGCCTCTGGGATAGGGTGGAATACATGGGCCCTAGAGAATCACCCCCTTCTACAATTTAGATGAGAAAAATGGGGCCTAGAGGGAATCTATAGAGGGGATCCTGCACATGGGGCCTGACCAAGGAGGCCTCAGTGGAACCTAAAACTCAGGCCATGCTCTGCTCACCAGGCCCTGCTTCCTGGGGATGCAGTGCGGGAGTTGGGAGGTTGCCCGTGATTTTGAAATTTGTTCTCTAGAAAGGGCCCTCTGTGCTAGGGATCAGGGGCTGGGCTGTCCCCACTGACTCAGGGCTACTGCAGGAGGACTGGCAGCACTGATGTACACGGATACCGTGCAGACCTTCGTCATTCTTGGGGGAGCCCTCATCCTCATGGGTTACGGTATGGAGCTCAGTCAGTGGGGGAGGGGCAGAGGGGAGGGGGAAGCAGGGGCATCAACATCTCTGACCTGTGGACCTTAGTGCTGGTGCCTTCCCCGAACAGCTTTCCACGAGGTGGGCGGGTATTCGGGTCTCTTTGACAAGTACCTGAGAGCAGTGACTTCGCTGACGGTGTCTGAGGACCCAGCTGTGGGCAACATCTCCAGCTCCTGCTATCAACCTCGGCCTGACTCCTATCACCTGCTCCGGGACCCTGTGACAGGGGACCTGCCGTGGCCTGCACTGCTTGTGGGGCTCACCATTGTCTCTGGCTGGTACTGGTGCAGTGACCAGGTGAGGGGTCAGGGCGACAAACTAGGGGAACTGCTGAGCCAGAGGCTGCGTTGCGTATGAATTAGAGCAGGGGTGGAGGGAGAGCCAGCAGTTTGAGGCAGCTCTGAGGGGCTGGAGTCCAGGGACCACGCCCAGGTAGGCCATCACCCCTCTTCACAGGTCATCGTGCAGCGCTGCCTGGCTGGAAAGAACCTGACCCACATCAAGGCGGGCTGCATCTTGTGCGGGTATCTGAAGCTGATGCCCATGTTCCTCATGGTCATGCCAGGCATGATCAGCCGAATTCTCTACCCAGGTAATGTCTGCATCCCTGCCCTGCCCTAGGCCTGGACTTCTACTGTAAGGATTCCAGTGCCTATCTCCTTCCTAAGATTAGAGAAGCTGATATCCAAGTCCTGCCTCCTACCCCAGGTCCCATCTCTCCCCAGTCAGGATTCTCGGTCTCCACTAGGATTCAGTCTCAGGCCAGGCTCTAGCTTACCCACTCTCTTGCAGATGAAGTGGCCTGCGTGGTGCCTGAGGTGTGCAAGCGGGTGTGTGGCACAGAGGTGGGCTGCTCCAACATTGCCTACCCGCGCCTTGTGGTGAAGCTAATGCCCAATGGTGAGGGCAGGCCCATGGGTTGTCCCTGGCCCACGTGAGCAGGGACACTGGGGCACTACCATTGCAGAGGTGTCTTTGCTTTCACAGCTTCTGTTTGGCCTCCAGGTCTGCGTGGACTCATGCTGGCAGTCATGCTGGCCGCGCTCATGTCCTCGCTGGCCTCCATCTTTAATAGCAGCAGCACGCTTTTCACCATGGACATCTACACCCGCCTGCGGCCTCGTGCAGGTGATGGGGAGCTGCTACTGGTTGGAAGGTAGGCCTAGGCTTCCCTACTCCTCCCCACCTCTGGTCTCACAAATTATCCTGGGGTTGGGGTGTGGAGGGTTATAGGAAAGGCCGGTCCTGGGTAAAATCACTCCACGGCCTCCCAACTGCAGGCTCTGGGTGGTGTTCATTGTGGCAGTGTCGGTGGCCTGGCTTCCAATAGTGCAGGCTGCACAGGGCGGGCAGCTTTTCGATTACATCCAGTCAGTCTCCAGCTACTTGGCACCCCCAGTGTCTGCCGTCTTCGTGCTTGCACTCTTCGTGCCCCGTGTTAACGAGAAGGTGAGCGGCGTGTGTATGTACGAGCTGGGGGCAGCGCTGGATACCCTGAGCAGGCTAATGCTGTCTCCCCTGCAGGGTGCTTTCTGGGGACTGATTGGGGGCCTGCTGATGGGACTGGCGCGCCTCATTCCCGAGTTCTCCTTCGGCACGGGCAGCTGTGTGCGGCCCTCGGCATGCCCAGCGCTCCTCTGTCGAGTGCACTACCTCTACTTTGCCATCGTGCTCTTTGTCTGCTCCGGCCTCCTCACCCTCGCAGTCTCCCTGTGCACCGCGCCCATCCCACGTAAGCATGTGAGTGGTGGCCTCTGTGACAGGCCAGGTGCTGCATGGACCCATCTCCGTTCAGTGGGGATGAGCTGAATTTCTACACTCAGGTTGAGGGACAAGTTGCAGGAGTCCAGTTTGAAGCTGCAGTGACAGAGCAAGCACCACCTTTTCACTTAGATGGCATTTATTTGAAGTAGTGGGGGGGGGGTGAGGTGAACACTTTGGCAGGTTATTAAAGCTCCCCAAAGCCCATCTTTGGCATGGTCTTTGGGATACAAAACACAGGACAGGCTGAGAGAAACAGTGTCACCTTGAAAACACACAAAGATCTGGCCCTGTGATGCCAGAGGGAAGGCGCTCCGGGGCACAGGGGATGGCAGAGACAACGAAAGAGAGCTGAACTGAGAGCGGGGGCAGGGGTCCACGGAAGCCACTGAGCAAATCTCACAGGCACGAACACAGCGAGCAGAACTGTGTGTGTGGACAGGTCACTTGGGGTGATGAGGCTCGGGTTAGCAGGGCCAATAGCTTTAAATGCCCAGCAGAGGAGCTTGGGGTTTAGCCTGAGGGCAAAAGACCAGGCATGGAAGGTGGAGTTTCGAGCTGACCCTGGGTGAGCTACTCGAATTGGCCAGAGGGAGGTCAGGGAGGGTGGTGACAGAGCTGGTGTGCCCCGCCTGCTCAGATCATCCTCAGGCCTGGGCTGAGAACACAGCTGCTACTTGCTTCCTGCTTCTACCCCCTCCCAGCTCCACCGCCTGGTTTTCAGTCTCCGGCACAGCAAGGAGGAACGGGAGGACCTGGATGCTGATGAACTGGAAGCCCCCGCCGCTTCTCCTGTGCAGAACGGGCAGCCAGAACACGCAGTGGAGATGGAGGGTAAGGAGCTGCCCGGGGAGGTGGGTCTGGAAGCCGACTTCCTTCCAACTAACTGCATGGCCTCCATTTCTCCCAGAGCCTCAGTCCCCCGCCCCAGGCCCGTTCCGCCGGTGCCTGCTGTGGTTCTGTGGCATGAGCAGGGGACAGGCAGGCAGCCCCCCACCCTCAACTGAGGAAACGGTGGCTGCAACAGCCAGGCAGCGAGAGGACATCAGCGAGGACCCACGCTGGGCCCGTGTGGTCAACCTCAATGCCCTGCTCATGATGACTGTGGCCATGTTCCTCTGGGGCTTTTATGCGTAAAGTCAAATGTGTTGGGCACCACAAGCCACAGTGGAGCAGGGTTCAGCCTGACAATCAGCAGGGGTGGGGAGCCTGCAGTGGTCCTTAGAGATGGAGAATGGGCAAGGGTGGGAAGGCCCTGGTTTCCTTCTGTCTGCTTCATCTCTACGTGGGGCCCAGTGCACCTGACCGGCAGTCATCTCCTAGGAGGCCTTGGCCAACCTCCTGCAGCCATTCGTCTAAGCAAAAATAAAGTTGCTGTTCCTGTGTCCTGCTGTGGCCTACATTCTGGGCTCCTGTCCTGGGCCCCCACCTGAGCTGCTCATAAGTCCTTCTTTTCTGGAGATAGGGGCCATGTCGCTCTCCACTCATCCACCTCGAGCTGGTGCTTCTCTGTCTGCCAGCCAGTAGCCTGCAGGCCTGGGGAGAAGACACGGGGTGACACTGGGGAGGAGGCTGGGCTGACCTCGGGGGGAGTCAAGGAGAGGCACGGACCAGGTACAGTTCTTGTGCACTGCCTGGGCTCCCCAGCTGCTGGGTCATCTCTGGAATAACATTAGTCTGAAATCTCATTTGACTACAGCCAAAATTCAGAGATAACACATAGAAAAGGGGCAGAATGGAGTAAGCTCTCAATAAAAGGTCATTATTAATAAATGAGCCCTACCCCCTCCTCTATTTCTTAAATGCCAACTGGGATTGCACAGACTGTCGACACGGACACAGTCTCAGAGCCCATCCTAACCTCCTCTTTCCACAGACAGGGAAACCGAGTCCTAGACTTAAGATCACAGAGAGAAGCCAGGTCCTTTATCTCCCAGGTGAAAGCACGGGGTGAGTACAGGGGGTGCCAGGGGCTAAGACATGGGACCTAAATTACCTTCCAAAAACTTTGGGAACAGCTTGTCCAGCACTTGATACGTCTCCCTGACGATGGCCCGGCTATCGTTCTCAGGACCTGAGGTGGGTGCAGAACCAGAAGCTCGCACGTCCTCTGCAAGACAGACAGTCCATTTCCTCCCCACCCCCGCTCCGCAGTGTAGACCATGCGGCTCTTACCTGCCCGTAGCCGGTTCCTCAGTTCCTCCAGCTCTCGTGGAAGGGGCCCGTCTTCCTGCAGGGCTCCAAGCAGCAGCCCGTGGGTGGCAGCCCGAAGGACAGCCTCAGGGCCCGCCATCTGGCTCAAAACTACCTGCACCTGGTCTGCAGAGACCCAGAGGAAGGCAGGGGATCAGGGAAGGGTCACCTCCCCAGACACCCTCAACCCTGTCACCCTGCTTCACCTGTCCTCCCCCAGAGGCCTTTGTCAGGCATCAAGGGCCCTCTCCCCAACATTTCTCGTGTCTGCTTCATTTCCCGCTGCTTCCCAAGGCCGTGGCCAAACAGAAACACGCAATGTTCAAATACAGCCCCGCAGCACCTCACAGAGGCAGGCTAGTGAGGATTAATCCCCTTGGCAGACCAGCTATCTCAAGGACTGGTTTTACCAGGGGAGAGTCAGGAGAATGCTTCCCCGGGGAGGGACAAGGGGCATCATCCCATTTGAGCGTGTGGCAGTATGCAAAGTGCATTCACAGAACCCCCTTATGTGATCCACAGAAAAACGCTACACATAATAAGGCAGCTATTGTAGCTCCATTTTAGAGGGGTAAAATGAATTTCAATGAGGCATGCACCTGTAATGTGAATGCACCAGTTTTAGTCTACAGCGCCCACCACTGAGCACTAAACTGAGATGGGGGGATGAGCTGAGCCCAGGAGAGTGAGCCCAAGGCTGGGGAAATGTGGCGTACTCACTTCGTGACTGGTCCCAACACAGGAGATAGGGCTCTTGGTGCCCCTCAACCAGCTGCTGCAGCTCAGAGACACTGGTGGAGAGCAGACGGGACCGGGGAGGGAGAAAGCAGAGGTGGGAGCGTCCGCCTGGTCAAACTGTGACCCACACCTGTCCACTGTAGTCCTTTCACTTGCTTCCCACCTATTCCTTAGTTATCCCTGCACAGTCCACAACCATCCTTCCTGGCCTCATGTATCCAGTTACCCATTCTCTCATCCACCACTCTTCTTTGTCAACAATTTCATATATATGTGTGTGTGTGTGTACATATTTTTTTCTTTTTTTTTTAGACAGGGTCTCACTCTGTAGTTCAGGCTGGCCTTGAATTCACAGTGATCCCCCTGCTTTAGCCTCTCAAGTGCTGAGACTGCAGGTGCGCATCACCGCGCCCAGCAAATATTTCTTCCACATACTCTGCTACACACACTACTGCCCTGAAACCCTCACGCTGGCCTCAAGGCTGTTTAGTGGAAATGAAAAACGTAGGACAGAGAGGTGGGCCCCGGTCATAGGAGGCCACTGTGTACCAGAACAAGGAGCACGGGTGCCAAGCGTGAGGGGCAGAAATGACATGTGGGAGACACCGGGCCACTCACCTGGAGATCAAGTCGTGTAAAGGAACCCCCAGCGACAGAGACAGAGATGGCCAAAAACCTGTGGGAAGCTGGAGTCAGGATACGCAGGCATGGGGAGAGGCTGGGAGACACAGGACTCGAGACCAAGGGGGTGGGGTCACCTGTCCAGAGCGGCTCCATCTGATTGGCTGAAGTGGTGTCAAGTATCTCTCCCCTCTGCAGAAAGTGCTTCAAGACCAGCTGGAGTCGGGTCTCATTCAGGGTCTCCATGACGAGGGCACGGACTGCCCGGTAGTTGGCATAGATGTGGAGGGCAGTGAGGAGGCAGAAACATCCAAGGCTGACGCTGCGGCAAGAGAATGAGGTGGCCAGTCGGGTAGAGGCCCAGCTGGGCATCCCCGCCCCAGCTCTCTTCCTGGCTTACCTGGGGCAACTGGACACCAGAGGAAGCATCACGAGGCTGACCAAGAGCCCTGCAAGGTTCACCAGTGTCTCCTGGAGAGTGGCAGAGGGGTCAGGAGTTGGAGGGTTACCCCCGGCCCACACTTCAGACACATGAATGTTTTTACCACATTCCTCCCTGCTCCGGAACCTCCTAGGGCTCTGATGGGGGCGCCAAGGGAAATTAACACTTCTGGCAAGTGCGCTGCTGTTTGAAAGAGCCAGCTGTACCTCTGCCCGTGTGGGTAACAGTGCCCTCAGGATACTCTTGGAACATGTCTTCCGTTTTGCAAGAGTCAGCTGAGGAGCCCCCATACTCAAGCACTCCTTACTGCTTTGGGGGCCACTTTTATACCATAGTAAATCTCTCTCAAATCCCTTGGCATGCAATACCTGGCAGCCAAATTTGCAAAGGGGTCAAAAACTACTCAGGAAGCAACGGACAGGACCCAAGCTCTTCTCTTGTGAATCAATGTTATCAGAACACTCTGGTGGCCAGACTGAAGTCCCCCCGGGGAGAAGTCCTCGGGCTGCCTCCCCCCGCCCACCAACTCATCATGAGCAAGGAGGGACTCTGTACTGTGTCCCTCACTACTAGAGTCCCAGGGAGAGCTGGTCCTGGCACAGAAGGGGCCTGAAGCTAGACAGTCTTTTTACTCAATCCTGGCAACGAAGTTAGGATCAGGCTGTGGATGAGTCAGCAAATTGGGAAGCAGGAGCAGGAAGACCTCCTGAGAAACAGTCATTTCCAGCAGCCACACAGAAGGGCAAGAAAGCACAATCAGCAGAGAGCAGGGTTTGCTCTAGAACTGATGGCCAGGCTGCCCTGTGATGGGTCACCGCCTCACCAAGGAAGCCCTGGAGCCCTGGAGCCAACAGTGGGGTGATGGGGGGGAATGGCGGCTGGGGTCAGGGAAATAGCAGGTGCAAGAGAACAGGCATGACACTGGAGGTCCTAAAGAGAGGGGCAAGAGTGCTCTTATTTCTCTCATCCCCTCCCCCCGCCAGGTAATGGGGATTGAACCCAGGGCCTCTGCAGTAAGCCATATTCCTAGCCCTTATTTTTAGACAGGATCTTGCTAAATGAAATCTGCCCAGGTTAAGCTCAAACTTGTCATTCTCTGGCCTCGGCTCCCAGAGTGCTCGGATCACAGGTGCGCACCACCTTGCCTGGCTTATTTCTCCTACTTTTAACAACCCATGTAATTAGAACTGGAAGAGACCTGCAAGGAAGAACTAACACAATCCCTCCCTGAGAGAAAGGACTTGGCGGAGGGCACCTAGGTAGACCGGACAGTTCTGTTTTATGTCCTTGTGTACAACATGGCCACAATGAATACTCACTGCATAGGAGCACTAAAAGGACTGAAGCAGTTCACAGAAAGGGATCCTTAGCACATAGTAAAAACACTAGCTTGTGTTATATTGAGCAAAATAAAATGAAGTAAAAGGTTGGAAAGTAGGACGGGACAGCACAGAGCTTTCTAAATCACTATCAAAGAAAACCACTCCCATTTCTGGGACCTCGCTGGCCCTACTTCTCCCATCTATAAAACAGGGATAACACAGCACTAGCATCTACCTCACAGGGCCGGTGTGAGTTAAACGGTGTGATGTACATAAGCACCCAGCTCAGGGATCTGGGAGGATCTATCGCCTGTAGGGTTCATTCTCCAGACGCCCCTGGTCAGGTGGAGGCTGTGCTAGGAGGGCCTGCTAACACCCTGGTCAGTGTCCCTCACAGCTCTGAACACTGACTACTTGTTGACTTGCCAAGTGCCACTATGACCTGGCAGGATCAGAACACCCGGCTCTGAGGGTGGGGCTGCGGCCTACAGAGGGCAGGGGGCGGCTCACCCAGCAGGTGGGGAGGGGGGAGGGGGAGGTCCGAGTGGACGCGCTGCCGTCAGAGCCGTACCCCCAGGCCTGACTGAGTGCCTTGAGGGTCACAGCAGGAAGAACTTGTGTGTCTCCTGCCCGGCTTCCTTCCTTAATTCCTAACCCACGGCTGGGCCGTGCCGCTTGCTCACCTGGCTGCCGTCCTTGGCTGACACGTCGGCCATGTTGTTTCTCCGGGCCTGGTGCACGGTCAGCGCGGCCCGAGTGGCCCCGCCAGCCACACTCACGATGCACTGGTGGGGAGAGGGAGGTGTGAAGTCAGAGCGGCCCTGCGCTGTGAAGCTAAATACCTGATCCGCACCAGGTCTCAGGTGACCCCACAGTGCGACCTGCATGCTGCCCTCGGCGCCCAGTTCTTGCCCTGCACCTCTCTAGGTGCGATTCCCTGTCTACTTCTGCGGAAAACTACTTCCCTGTGGACCTGGCACCAAGGAAACTCAGTCTCCTGCCCCATGGTGGAAGCCCAAAGATCATTCTTCTTTTTTAAAAAATTCATTTAATTAATTAATTAAGAGACAAGGTCTCACTATATATTCTAGGCTGGCCTTGAACACACCGTGTAGCCCAGGTTGACCTTGAACTCATGGTCAGCCTCCTGCCTCAGCCTCCCAAGTGCTGGGATCACATGTGTACGCCACCACACCCAGCTCAAAGATCTTTTCCTAACCCAGAACTCTTCTACCCTTCAACTCTTCCTTTAACGTCATCCTCTTCCTTGCTAAGCAACCAGGCGTCTGGTTTCTAAATTTATGTTTACATTCTGTCTGCTTGTAATTTCACTACTCCTTCTGCCTCAACGAAGCCCTATTCAGCCTTTCAGGCTAATTCCTAACCTACACCGGTGGCCCAGACCTCCTGTGGCACCTGGATTTCTTCTTCTGAAATCTCAGGAGGGCAAAGTGCATTGAGGGGTGCGGGGGACGTCCACTGATTTCCCTCTTTCACCCCACATTTCTCAAGCCTCTTGTCGGTGTGAGGTACAGATCAAGGTGCTGGAATACAAGTCAGACACAAGCCCTACCCTCGTGAAGATTATGGACTAACAGGTAACAAATGAGCAAGCTGTCACATGGGGGAGGAAACAGTCTGCTCAGCCCAGAGAGAAGTGGTGCAGAAGGAGGCTGGAGGCTGGCACGGACCTGACTGTACGAAGCAGTGTAAGTCTTTTTAGGGTCTGGACCCTGAAAGAGCAATGGGGGCAGGGGGAGAAGGGACCCGATTTGATTTTCACTGTTAAAGGATTATGGGACTGTTCTAAGGAGGACTGAGGGTGAGATTGGAAGCAGAGAATCCAGGAAGTAGCTGTGCTTCTTCAGCAGTGGTGGTAATGGGGAGGTAAGAGTTAGGGAGGAAAAATAACAGAACCGAGTGGAGGGTCTGGCTGAGGATCAGTGACGGGGAGGAGGTGCGGGTGACAGCCAGACTTCTGGCTGGTGTGGCTGGGGAAGGCGTGCTGGTCACTGGGGCTGGAACCAGAGAGAGGGGCCCTAGGAGGAAGTTCATGGCCCTGTTCCATCCCCTTACTTGACAGATGAAGAGACTGAAGGCCCAAAGGCAGAGTTTAGGGTAGAATTTGAACACATGCTAGAAATCACAATCTTCGGTCCACAGCTATAGCAGCGATCTTCTCTGGGGTTTCCTGCCCTGAAGATGAGGGTGGGACTGGAGGAAGAGGCGCTCTTCACATTTAGTGCCTCTACCAGCAAACCTAAGTGTCCCTCACCACAGAGAATGGTTGCACCCAGACACCAACAATGCTTGTAGAGAAACACTGCTCTCAAGCGATTTTGAAGAGTGGGCCTTTGACGTGGGTCTGACGCAAACTCCTGCAGCTTCACTGTGCCAGGTACTTGACACTGTGGTGAGGATGGGCTAGGTTCTTCCTTGAACCTTCCCAGGCCTCAGTTTCTCCAAGTGGATGAAGCTAGCCTGAAGGAGCTGTCAGAGAGCTCCTGGCACAGAAGAGCTTGCCTTCACTGGCTGCCCCTTCTCACCTCACTGGCAGATGTCTTCTCATCCGTGGGCATTGGGTCTTCATTGTTTCTTCCTCCCAGAACACCCACCCTGCACCTTCAAGTCATTCTTCAGGACCCAGCCTCAGGGCAGCCTTCCACCATGCCCTGGCCATTTTTCATCTGGGGTACTGATAGCTACCATTCCACCCGTATTTGCATAATCATGTGGGGTTTCCTTTCAAAGACAGAAGGACCTGTGTCCTATGCCAAATGTGCAGTAGGCACTCACTATGGTGGTTCCCAAACCTGCCTTGGACCGGCTGCCTGAGGTATCAGGGACCCTCTGGCTAGAAGATCAGGAGATCTGGTTGGGTCTCAGTAGAAACTTCTGAATGTTCTCACGCTCTCAGAGGTGCCATGAGTAGTACAGGGCCCAGTGGGCTCGCACACAGCACCACCAAGGCAGGTATCTGGGTGTGGAGGTGCCCCAGGGGTAGGTACCTTGGCCAAGTTGCTGGTGCTGACAGTCACAGTGAAACAGACTGGGAGTACGGGAGCCGCAATCTCGAGGAACATGGCTGCATCATTGAGGATATCAGCAAAAAGTCTGGGGAAAAAAACCACAAGTTAGAGTCACCAATAAAATCATGTTCAAAACAAAGGGCCCTTCCCTCCTCTCCACCCCAGCCCCTTCTTACCTCCACTGCTTCACATTACAGTCCAGTTTGCTCCTGTTGGGGACAAAAAGGTGTTAGAATGTGGGTTGAAGGAGAAAGCACATGCTGTGGGCGGTGCAGGCAGTCCCAGCCTTGGTGAGGGCTAAAAGGCTCAGGGAGAAACACCTGCAGCCAGACGTCTGTCTTCATATTCTTCTGCACTGTCTCTATATCAGGCTGTGTCTCCCTGGCTTGTGGACTTACACTTGGAGACCATCTCTCTCACCCCACTATCAGGAGATTCTGAAGCTCCCAGCCCAGCTCACCACTGACAGCAGGAGCTGAGCCTTAATTTGCAATCTCTTGGAAGGAAAGGGAGCATTTCTGGGTGGGGCACTCAGGGGAGCTCCTGAACAATGGGCTTGGTCCAGGATTCAACCCAAAAAACCAGCCTGATATACAGTACAGGCTTTAGGTTCAAATTCCATCGTACTAATTACAGGCTGTGTGGCTTAGGGAGTAACTCCCCTCTTCTGGATGTGTTTCACATCATTAAAATGTGCACATTTGGTCTCACCATACAAATGTATTATAAGGATTAGAGACAACACAGCATAGCGTGCTGGTGGGGGCACAGCTGGGGCGAGTTTAACGGGCACTTCTTACGCATCATGTGATGTATACTTTGCAGACGATCTTACTGACCTTCAGAGTCACAATTAAAGGCTGACACGGTTACTATCACTACCCCAACACTGGGGATGATGGCCAGAAGTCCTCTGACTGGGAAAAGAAACTCACCCTTTCCACCAGGCAAAGATGATGCGGCCCACCATGCCAGTGGAATCTGGGGGAGAAGAAGGTGCTGGTAAACAACAAGGAAGACTCAGGAGCTGCGGAGCCTAGCACACCCTGGCATGGAACAGGTCACAACAGCCTTGGGGACTCAGTCTGGTACACTCGGTTCTGGACAGACATGCAGTTCCTCACTGTGTACTCAAGAGAACAATGGAGCCACCGGTCTCCTTCACCGGTGCTGAAGTAACATCTACTGGGGTGGCGTGATGGCCCTCCTCCTGTCTCTTAACCTCTTCCCTTCAAGGATATGATGTTCTAATAAAATGTTCACTCTCCCAGTTAAGATTTTTATACTGAATTAATGTAGTGACTCTGAACATGGCAAAATTATTTTTACTGCTTGACAGAGGGCCTACTGGATCAGACTTCATTTTTTTCTCCTTGACTACATACTCAGATCCTATCACGTGGGTATCCTCCCTGGACCCTTGACAAAATGAAGCTCTATTCTACCTTTCTGTGGGTCACCAAGAGCAACATGCAGGGATCTTGTACAAACCTGGAGGTTGGCAGTAGGATGCCCTCCCTACTACCTGAAAGATAGTTCTGTTCACTAGAATAATAAACTTGATCTTTTTACCTGTTTTTTTGGCTCAAAATTGGTAGAGCTGTAAGATTTACTGGGTAGTCAGCTGTTCACAAATTATATTAGGCTTCACTCTGAAACCTTAATAGGCAAAAAAGTGGACACTGAGTAAGTTGGCCTGGATCTAAATTCTGGACCTAAGTGACCTGAGACAAGTGACTTAGCCAATCTGTGCCTTAGTTTTTTCATCTACTAAATGAGCTGGCTGCTGTGGAGATTAAGATACAGAGGCTATCAAAATATTAGCTGCTAGTAGTATTACTACTGTTAGTTATGACAATTAAGATAATTTCATTAGACATAAATGAAAATGATCAAATCATAAAATTCTAAGGGAGTTTCTTTGATGAAGCTCTGCATATAAATTTCCCATGTTTGATGAAACAAACTTGTAAAAACCTTTCCAATTAACAAAGTGGGTATTTTTCCATATCTTAAAATGGCCTTATTTTTTCTTAATAACATATCAGAGCAAAGGGCATATATGGCCAACATGCTGAGGATGAAGACTAGGTGCTTAGAAATGACACAAAACACATCAACTTACTGACCCAACGGCATTCCAAAAACAGCCAACAGGACAGCAATAGAAAAGACCTAAGATCAGCACAGTGTACATGGAAATGGACTGTGGTGATAGATAACTGGGCCCAAATCCAGGACCTATCATTTAATGCATGTGCAACCCTGGGCAAATTACTATTGCCTCAGTTTCCTTTTACAAAATGGGGGATATGGCAAGAACTATCTTCAGTTGCTACAAAGATCAAATCTGTACACCCGAAGACTGACATAATAAGCATTGTCCACCTGCACTGTTATTGTTACTATTAAATCAAGACAAATGACAAGTCACCGCTGCTTCTCCACTAACACGCACTGTCAGAGAAAGCATCTTTTCAAACAGGTGACTCATATCTGCACAGCTTGCTCAGTCTGTAAGGGCATAAGCAGAAGCCTCCTCCTTTTCCAAAAGATTCAGGGAGCCTCACCAGAGATATGGCCAGGATGATATACAAGAATTAGCTTCCCCTTCGGTCTAATTTAAATACCCATGGGGAATAGGAGTGAATGACAAGGGGCAGTGGAACACTGCTGGAACCTGCTTTTCCTTTCTTCCACTTCACTCTCTAGGTGGTATGCTACAAAATTTTATTCTTTTTCCCTTACTTTCCAAAAGCTGTACATACTCAGCAGATGATCACTATAATTATTACTTACAGCACATCTAATATCCCAGAGGATTCAGAATATTTTTCATTCTTTCCAGAACCTTCTCTCTCCTATTTAGAACCAATTCCTTTTTTCCTGGAACTAATTTCCACCATTCTGCACAGCTGGCAGAGTATTAAATAAACTGCATTTTCAATAGAGGTAAAGGGGAAAGGTCCCTTAATTTATGGATCTGGAATCCTATTTATTTATTTATTTATTTATGAGACAGGGTCTTGCTATGTAGTCCAGGCTGGCGGTCTTCCTGCGTGAGCCTTCCAAGTGTTGGGATTACAGGCATGCGCCACCTCGCCTGGCCATGGGACCCACATGATTTATAAGGGAAACAAGTGCAGCTGCTGAGCTGGTGCGTAGGATGAGGATATTACAGCTACAGGTAATAAGATGGCATACAAAAACCTAGGCACTAAGGAGACCTGGCTCCTGTATGCTACCTAATCACGCAGGGGTCCACAAATATACACACGTCACAGCCCGAAACACTGGCTGGGGGTGGGGGGAGGGAAGCTGGGCTTTGTTTGATCAGAGGACGGAGAGACCAGGGAGGGCAGGGCTGAGCGCAACAGGTGGCACGCCAAGGGTCCAGCTCACCTCTCACAAGCCAGGTGGTAGTGGCGGCTGCAAGGGAGGCTTCTGCGTTCCCCACCCCCAAGCCCAGCATGACTGCGTGGGTGGCCAGGGCGCCGGAGAGGCTGGAAGCAAAGGCCTGGGGAAAAAAAGAAGGGGGGAGGGGTCGAGGAGCTTGGAGGTCTAAATTCTATTATCGGCTCTCCTTGGTATGGGACTTGGGACAATTCACGGACCGCTCTGGGCCGCAGTCTCCCGTCCACAATGCAGAGGGAGAAGGGGCTTGCACTGTCCCCTGAGCCCCAGCAATACGCCGCCCCGCCCCCGACCGCCAGGCTAACCTGCACAGAATCCCACAGCTGGTAGGGCAGATAGTCCGGGCTAACGCTATCAGGGAAGCCTTGAGGCAGTAAAACGGCCTTGAGGCCGGAGACGGGCGGCGACGCAGCCATGGGAGACCCCTTTCTGTCCCCCTCTCCTCCTTCGGGTTTCTGGATGAAGGCTTCGGAGATCCTCCACCAGGGCCGGTCCCCCCCCTCCCACTGCAGGCTTCCGTCAGCTTCGGCACTGCAACTCCGTGCTGTTCCGGAGCCGAACTGCTCGGAGCACAGAGTGGTCCCTCCGCCAGCTGCGTCAGCCATCCCAGGTCTCTTTGCTTTGAGTACCACTAAAAAAGAAACGCAACAAGTTATACTTCCGGCTCGGCTATGGCGGCTGCGGAGGGGCAATCTTCCTTTGAACAGCTGGCAAACTAGACTACTGTGCCCTTTGACCTCTCGGCTCTACCTCCGACACCGCTGGAATGGTCTGGCTTTTTTGTCTTTGCAGCTAGGCTGCAGAAACAATGAGGACCCCTTGGCTCTACAAGAATAAGGCTGAAATCCTTGTGCTTTACACCTTCGAGTAATGGGGAAATAGTTATATTAGACATCCCCTTTGACTCCTCAATTTTTGGCTGTATGACTTTGAACAAGCCTGTGGTCTTCTCTGGGCCTCAAGTGCCTTCTTTCCTGGGAGGCTGGGGACAGTATTATCCCCAGTAGTACTTAACTTACAGCAGGTGCTCTAAGATATTTATGAATGAATGCTTGACTGTTCACAGAGCTTTAAGTTGAAAGCCCAGTTTTGGGGGTCCCAACGGACCAGGTTGGCCCCTGGCTTCCAAACAACAGTCATTAGGAATGGGCATGAGAAAGAGCTTGCATGGCCATGCAGGTAGCAGATAGAGGTGCCAGACCTGACTTCCAGGGTCTGACAAAAACTTTTTGAGGTTTTATAGAAAAGGGGAACAAGGCTAAGGGTTGGGAGGTAGTATAGCTGTGGGGGGATGCAGTGGTGGGGTTGGAGTGGGAGTGGAGGTCGGGGGTTGCAGAACTGGCAGGGTAGCTAGTCCTGGTCCAGCCTCTGCTCTAGTTGATTATTTAGGACTGGTTCTGTGAGATGGCTTTGGAGAGGTTGTTAATGCTTGAGCGTGTTCGGCAAGTAGTTAGACATTAGCAGGCCTGGGGGACAAAGGGGAGCGAGAGGAGCTTTGCCAATTATAGTGAGACAAAAAGACCTCAGTGTAATAATACATTTATAGTCATCTATTAGGTCTCAGACCAAAAATGTCCCTACACAGCATAATGAAATCTTAGGGTCAGACAGCGAGCACAGCTGGACTGCATGGTCAGCCAAAACTTCAGGGTCATTTATGCTTAAACCAGTCAACCAGACTTTCAGCACTCCAAGTTGCCCAGCAATCACAAAAATGAGAACATGAGTAACATTTCAAGACCCTGGGTTCAATCCCCAGTATCACATTAAAATAAATAAATAAAATAAAATAGTGGTGGAGATATAGCTCAGTGCCAAGACCCTGGGTGCAAATCTCCGGTACGGAGATGGAAAGAAAGAGACAGAGAGGATAAGAAAGAGGAGAAGGAAGAAAAAGAAGAGGAAGAGGAGGAGGGGGGAAGAGGAGGAGAAAATTCTTGTGTTTTTGTGTATTTATTTGGGGAGAGAATCCATGGAGTTGGGGGGAGAATCTTGAGAGTGTTTCTCTCCCTTACAACGTATCTCTTCTTCTCACCTACTCCCTCTGTGTAATGCAGTGTAATGAAACCAAAGCAGGAATTTGCCAAAAGCATCCTTTCTCTTTTCTTTCCAATAATAAAATTGTCATGGTTACTACCCCATACCCTCCACTCCATTTGACCCTAGCTTACAACTTGCTACTTGATACTTTTGTTTCTCCCAAACTATCACCTTCCTCATGGACTTCAGCCTGGAACGCCCTTCTACCCCACCTCACATTATCTGCCATCCACAAAGAGCACCCCAGAGGCTGTGATAAACCTGAATATGTGTCAAAAAAAATTTTTTTTTTTTTGCGGCACCAGGGATTGAACTCACAACCTCGCGCCTGCCAGGGCAGGCACTTAAGGCACTAAGCCAAACTCCCAGCCCTGGTTTTTTGAGGCAGGGTCGCACTATGTAGCTCAGACCGGCCTTGCGCTCACGTTGTAGCCCAAGCCGGCCTCGAACTCACAACGCTCCTCCTACCTCAGCCTCCCGAGTGCTGGGATTAAAGGCGTGCGCCACCATGCCCGGCTTTCAAAAAAATTTTTTAAGTGTCCTGGTAAATCAAAAAATTGAAGAGTTACAATCACTGTGTTGTAATTTTAATGTTAGCTTCTGTGAATGTGCTGAAGTCTGAGGCCAACTTCTGCGAGTTCATTCCACCAGAAGACCTTCCTTTGACTGCAGGTTCTGTCCTTGGCCATCCCTGTGAGAGAGATCTTGGGTAAGTATGCACAACTTTAATGCTGGTTACATTTAATGCTGGGGTAACAATGATACAAATCTGTTGAAAATAGACATTAAGAAAACTATTTAAAAAGAGGAAAAAGTACTCCTGCTTTCTTGAGTACTTGGTGACATAGTGGTGAACAACGCATCTCCATTCTTGTGGAGCATATGATGGTAGTGTTTTAAGATGGCTCATCAGTAAAATATATCTAAAAGGATTTTTAAAAATATGTAATGATGAGCCAGGCATAGTGGCGCACGCCTTTAATCCCAGCACTTGGGAGGCTGAGGTAGGAGGAGCGTTGTGAGTTCGTGGCCGGCTTGGGCTACAATGTGAGCGCAAGGCCGGCCTAAGCTACACAGTGTAACCCTGCCTCAAAAAACTAGGGCTGGGAGTTTGGCTCAGTGACTTAAGAGCCTGTCTGCCAGGCACGAGGCTGTGAGTTCAATTCCTGGTGCCGCAAAAAATAAATAAATAAATAAATAAAATAAAATGAAATAAAATATGTAATGATGAATGCATGCTTGAAACATGAAGTGCATGCTGGGCACGAATGAATAGATGGCAACGGAAGCTGCTATTATTATACCATCTTCGGCTCGGGACAATTCCCCTCCCATTGTGGCAAGGATCAAACGTGCCTGCCACACAGTAGAGGCTCAGTGTTAGCTCCCTTAGCCTTTGGAACTGGGCCATTGGGTTGCAGGGCAGAGGGCGAGCATATGCTTTGGGTTTGGTTCTTGTGTTTTCTGGACTTCTTTATTTATCTGTCTTTCTTAGCCTCCCTATCTTTCTCATTCCAAGGAAGCCTCACCCTCATTACCTACCCAAACTGACCTATCATCCTCCCTCAGGACCTAGTTGGTTTAGGGCGTTTCCTTCTCAAACTGACATTTGAGTCCCTGCCTGCACCCAGTTTAACACAAAGTAGCTACAGACCCTGAAGTGTGTGGGTGAAGCAAACCGCGGGCACAGCTGGATCTGAAGGTGAGACTTGCTTGGAAGAAATGTGAGCTCAGAGCCGAGCAGGGTTTGAAGGCTTTTGGAGGAGAGGTGACCCTGCAGGGGATGAGGGGTTTTTAAGGAGAGTGAGAGGATTGGAGGAAACACCCAAGAGTGAGAGAAAACGCTATTTAAATTTTACCTTTTTGTTTCTGTAGGCAGATGGCTCTTCTTCAGGCCAATAAGGATCTCATTTCTGTGGGAATAAAGGAATTTAATGTTCTGCTGAATCAGCAGGTAAGGGGGCTACGCACTGGGTTTCAGGGGACAGGCCTGGAGAGTGTGTGTTGAGTTGAGGACAGAGAAGGGAGAACAATTGGAAGCTGTGAGGGAAATGGTGGAGTGGACAGAAACAACCAAGGACAGGGAATACGAGTTAGAGAAAAGAAGATGTGGCAGTTTGTGAGACTATGCTGATATTCGTTGTTTTTTTGTTTTTTGTTTTTTGTTTTTTTTGCGGCACGGGGCATCGAACTCACAACCTCGCACCTGTCAGACAGGGGCTTAAGTCACTGAGTCAAACTCCCAGCCCTGGTTTTTTGAGGCAGGGTCGCACTATGTAGCTCAGGCCAGCCTTGCGCTCGCGTTGTAGCCCAAGCCAGCCTCGAACTCACAACGCTCCTCCTACCTCAGCCTCCCGAGTGCTGGGATTAAAGGCGTGCGCCACCATGCCCGGCTATGCTGATATTCTTGAATCTCATTCTGTCTCACCTGTCCCCATCTTCCAGGTCTTTGAAGATCCTGTTCTTACAGAAGAAGCCATGGTGGTTATCGTGGATGACTGGGTGAACTTCTACATGAACTTTTACAGGAAGCAAATGACAGGGGAGAAGCAAGAGCAGGAGAGAGCTCTGCAAGAACTTCAGCAAGAGCTGAGGACTTTGGCCAACCCTTTCCTGGCCAAATACAAAGCCTTCCTTAAGTCCCGTGGGGATTCGAATCATGCAGAGCCTTCCTCCTAGCCCAGTGACCTGGGCTTTCCTGTCTAAGAGCCCTTCAATCTTGCTCTGTGCTCTTCTTGTCCTTGGGTGATGGTCCTTTGTGGTTTTACTCTACCTTGATATCCCAATAAATACTGGTTTGACTGAGTTTTCTGGTTCTCCATTGTTTCTCCATGGTTTATGAAGGCAGTTTTCCCTCTTCCTTCAACTCTCCTTCTTAGATTTGATCTTGGGGCTTTAATTCAACGACAGAGATGAGCAGTTTTAGTACCCCTGGGGTATGCTAACACAGGCTGAAGGATGGGCCAGGCAAGCAGGACCTAAGGAGAAAGTGCTGGATCAAGGAGAGTGATAGAAAAAGGAGACAGAAGCCCTCCTGAAACAGTGTTTCTGTCATGTATTTGTCTAGCAGGAAGGTGTTGCTCATCTCTTTGTTCATTCTGCACCAGATCCACTGCCTTGATATCTCAGCTTTGGTTTGAACAGTGCTCCAGAATCTTCTGACTCCAACACCCACAGTATCACAGTAATTCTGAGTTGTAATAGATCTGGGAGCCAGTCAGCGTGTCCATTATATTTCAGACCTGAAACTCCTTATCTTCGGCTTCTCTATCTCTCAGTCTCAGATCCCTTACCAGATTTCCCAGCTGCCCCAACTTTTCTCTCAGGCTATTTTAGGGCTTACTTTAGAGCTATGGGGCAGAACCAGGGCTGAGCCAGGCTCATGAGCTTTGAAAAAAATAAAATGAATCTCCTTCTCCACCCAGTACTGGGGTTGGAGCCCAGGAGAGTTTTACACTGAACTACATACACAGCCCTTTTCATTTTAAAAACTTTGTCCGCAGGACTCTGTCTGAGAGGCGGCAACCCACACAAGTTCACAGAGAGTGGAGGTAGACAAGGAGGCTAAGTCAGGTAGATGTGGTGCAAGGTGTGTGCCAGGACCTGCCACCTGCCGTGGTTTTCTGTGTTCCCTGTTCTGTGGGAAAACTTTGGGTCTGGAAGGGATTGTTCCCTAGTTCCTATCACTAGCGGGCTTTCCCTTTCTGCCTGAATCCTACCCCTTTTTGTTTTGCATTCTTGTTCAGGGTAAAAAGGGAACCAGCTCAGTGTCCCGGCCATTCTTCCAACCTTGGAGGTGTGAGGAGGCCCCAGACTCACCAAGAGAGTGGTGGCTTCCCATGGAAACAGGCTGTGAGCTCATCAGAGGTGTTGTTGAGGCTTCCCGTTCTACTTTCCAGGAAATCTTCATTTGTCAGTGGGGACTACAGCCCCACCTTTGCAAAAAGACCTGGATTAGTATGCATGAGTGGGAGAGAATGCTGGAGGAACAATACAAAAAAGTTACACTTACATTGTTACTGTGAGCAGCACTGCTGAAAAAATGGTTTGAGGGTCACTTTAAGCTTACTTCCCAAAGAGGATCTTTCCATAAAAGTTATGACTGTTCAGCCTTGGGAACTATTTAATCATCTCTTGTGTGTTCAGAGAAAGTGGCCAATCAACAGGAATGTGGTAGAAAGGATTCTTACAGTGGGTCAGAAGTGTAACATCTGAACTCTGCTCCAACCGGTGTTTGAAATTGAGACGTTGCAAAAAAATTTTTTTAGGACATAAAAACTGTTTAATGGTACTGCATGTTCTTACATTCCTATCACCTATGTGTCCAGTCATAAGTCTACCTAGAAGTTACATTTGGAATATTTTCATTTTTCAGAGATGATATGAACCATTAGGACCTGGTAGTCCATAATAAAAATAAAGCTACCAAAGCAGTAAATACCCCAAGTCCTGAAGAAAACTTAACCAGAATTAGCAAAAAAGATAATGTTTCTTTTGTTGTCATCGTAATGCCCAAGTCAATATTAGAAATGAGGTTGTTAGCAATAGGTAAATATTACAACCATAACCCTGTCTTAGTCTCATCCTAACATTCATCCTGACCATAGGACTGACCCTCACCTTTAACTTCACCTTCAACTTTTAAAACCCAGTCCCACCTGAACTTAACCTTGATCATGACAGGTATCTGGCCCTGAATTTCACACTGACGCTATCATTCTTACCTTCTCACTGATCCTGATGCTGAACTAGACCCTAATGTTTATCCTGACTCTGATCCTGACCCCAGCCTGAATCCCACCCTACCTTTGCCCTGGAACTGACATTCGCTGACCCTACCCTACCCATACCATTAACCCTCATCCTCACTATGCCCAGAGTCAGCATGATCCTGACCCTGATAGCATAGCTCACCCTCACCAAGACATGTTTGCTCTTACGCTGATTCATGTCCCTACTAGTTTTAAATTTGCTTTTAAATTTTTAATTAAAAATTAGTGTGTATTAAGTTTACAAAATATCTGGTTTCATTGTGGCATTTTCATACATGCATACATCTGTTGATCACATCTAGTCCTGTATCACACTCCCTTACATCCTGTACCCTCCCCTAGTCCCTTTTTCTTGTCTAATAATCTTGTCCTCTCTTCTACTTTCATGTCATCTTTGTTTTGCTTTTTAGATTCCACATATTAGGGAAAACATGCAATATTTGTGTTTCTGACTCTGGTTTATTTTACCTAACATGATAATCTCTAGTTTTGTCTATTTTCCTGCAAATGACATAATTTTGTTCTTTACAGCTCATAATACTGTAATGTGCCTATACACCATATTTTTTATGCATTCATCCATTGATGGGCATTTAGGTCAGTTCCTGTGTTGGCTATGGTGAATCATGCTGCCATAGGAGTATGCAGATAAATACGGTGGTATGCTGACTTTAATTCTTTTGTGAATATACTGAGGAACGGTGTAGCTGGATCAAATGGTAGATCTACTTTTAGTTTTTTGAGAAATTTTCATACTGATTTTTATAGTAGCTGTACTAATTACCATCAACAGTACAGAAGGGCTCTTTTTCTCCTGCACCCTCATGAGCATTTATTGAGTTTTTATAAATATATACATATATATTTGGTACCAGGATCAAACTCATGACCTTACATTTATTAGGCAGGCACTTGTGCCACTGAGCTATATCCCTGGTCCCTTGATTGTTAAAACAAAACAAAACAAAACAAAACAAAAAAAACCTTTTATTTTGAAGAGAATAAAACCAAGCAAAATAAAACAGAATAGAGTCAATCAGAACAAAACAATGAACATGATACAGGACTTCAAAACAAGATAAAAGGAAATCAATAATGGCTACTGTAGTGCCTCTTGTTATCTTCAAAATAACTGCCCATACCATTAGACATAATAAAATCAAACAGAACAGAACAGAATAAAACCAATCAAAACAAAACAATGAAAGCAATACAGGACTTCAAAACAAGATAACAGGAAATCAATAATGGCTGCCATAATATATTTTGTTATCTTTGAAATAGTTGCCCATGCCATCAAATATAATAAAATCAAACTAAACAAAACAGAATGAAAACAAACTGCTTTTACCTGAGATAGCATTTCTGTTCTAATTTCTTTTATAGCTTCATGAAGTTGTTTCTTTACTTCAATTGCTAATGCTTCAGAAACTTCAAGTGTGCGACTCCCAGTCTTTTCCGTGTTTACATCTTCTGGACTTGCTCTGCATGGGTTGGAAGCCAGAGATTGCTTGACATTTTCCTGGGTTCTTCAGGACAAGCGGATAGTGGGGTCCCAGGCACTTCCTGTGTTTCTCAGAAGCGTGACTGTTTGGTTCTCCTGGCCAATGCTGGCTATGGGTATCCGATGGTGGCCATTGGGGCTGGCTGCTGCTTTTCAAAGCCCTCACTGGGTACTGACAGCAGGAAGCGTCCCAGATGGCAGCTGGTGTGCATGCAGGGGTGGAGCTTGGTTCCCTGATTTTATATTCTTGATGGTAGTCATTCTTACTGGAGTGAGATGGAATTTCAATGTAGTTTTATTTTAATATATTATTAATAGTACCTATTAATTTTATAAAATATTGGACTTCAACATGGTATTCTCATGCATGCACATATTTTGATCTCATCTATCCTCTGTTACCCTCCCTTACCCCTTTATTCCCCTCTCTATTTCCTTCCTCTTGTCCTAATAACAGCATTCTTTCTATTTTCATGTCATCTTTCTTAGATTCCAAACATTAGGGAAAATATGTGATTCTTGCCTTTCTGAGTATGGCTTATTTTATTTAACATGATGACATAGTTCCGTCTACTTTCCTGCAAATTAAGTAATTCCATACCTCTTTATGGCCAAATAATATTCCATGGTATGTATATACTACATTTTCTTTATTCATTCATCTGTTGATGGTCACCTAGGCTGGCTCCATATCTTGGCTATTGTGAGTTGTGCCAAAATAAGCATGACATGCAGGCATATCTACAGTATGCTACCTTCAATTCCTTTGGGGTTATAATAAAGAGGATATAGCTGTGTTGTATGATTTGTTCTCTTTTTAGTCTTTTGAGGAATGTCCATACTGATTTCTGTCCTGGCTGTACTAATTTGCATCCCCACCAAAAGTGTGGAAGGGTTCCCTTCTCTCTGCATCCACATCAGCATTTATTGTTGTCTGTAATTTTGATGATAGCCATTCTGACTTGGGTGAGATGAAATCTCAATATAGTTTTTGTTTGTTTGTTCATTTGTTTTTTGAGACAGGGTCTTGCTATGTAGTTCAGGCTGGCCTGGACTCACTATGTAGCCCAGGCTGGCCTCAAACTTGCAGTGATCCTTCAGCCTCAGCCTTAGGAGTGCTGGGATTACAGGGGTACACCACCATGTCCAGCCTGAGTCTCAATGTAGTCTTGATTTACATTTTCCTAATAGCTAAAAATGTTGAAGATTTTTTCCATATATTTATTGGTCATTTGTATTTCTTCTTTGGAGAAGTGTCTGCCCAATTCATTTGCTCATTTACTGATATGACTATTTGACTTTTTGGTATTAAAGTTTTAGAGTTCTTCATGAATTCTAGATATTAATCTGTTGGAATAGTAGGTGTCAAAGATTTTTCTCCTATTCTGTAGGCTATCTCTTGGTTGTTTCCCTTACTGTATAGAAACATTTTAATTTGATGTAGTCCCATTTGTTAATTTTTGCTATTATTTCCTGTGCTACTGGAATCCTATTCAGGAAATGCCTATGGTTTCAAGAGTTCCCCACATCTTCAAAATTTCATGTTTTATAACAAGGTCTTTGGTCAACTTTGATTTTTTTTATAGGGTGACATAAGGATCTAGTTTCAATCTTTGACACATGGACATCCAGTTTTTCCAGCACCATTTATTAAGGAAAGTGTCTTTTCTCTTATGTATGTTTTTGAGTGTTTCATGAAGAATCAGATAGGTGTAATTATCTGTGAGTTTATTTCTGTGTCTCCTATTTCATTCCATTGGTGTATTTTTGTGCGAGTAACATGCTGGTTTTGTAACTATGGCTTTGTAGTATACTTTTATTAGTATGTATTTGCATTACATGATGTTATGTTCCTTGTGTGGAGTTGGTACACGTACATATGTAACACATCTTAATTCCCTTTTTTATGCATTTACCTCTACTCCCTCCATTTCTTGATCCCCTTCCCATTTGAGAAAGCTCTTTCTACCTACTTCCTATTATATACCTTTTACTTTGTTCTTTGTTTATAATTTGGGGTTCTTATGTAAGAGAAATCATGTGATATTTAAGCTTGTGTGTCTGATTTATTTCATTTAACATTATGGTCTCAAAGTGTATCCATTTTCCTACAAATGACTCAAACTTATCTATCTTTATGGCAGAGTAGCATTACATTGTGTGTAAATACCATGTTTTCTTTATTCACCTGTTGATGGACATATAAACTGCCATCCAAGATTTTGCCATCATAAATTGTGCTGCTATAAATATGAGGATGAATGTATCACTGTAGTATATTGTCCTTAACTCTTTTGGGAAGGTATCTAGAAGGGGAATAGCTGGGTCAAGTGGAGTTTCTAGTATTAGTTTTAGAGGACTCTCCATACTGATTTCCATAGAGGCTGCACTAGTTTACACTCCCACCAACAATATAGAAAGGTTCATTTTCCCTACAGATTCACCATCATGTGTTATTATTTCATTTCTTTTTCTTTTTCTTTCTTTCTTTTTCTTCTTTTTTTTGCTTCACTGGGGATTGAACTCACAACCTCGCGCCTGCCAGGGCAGGCGCTTAAGCCACTGAGCCAAACTCCCAGCCCTGGTTTTTTTTGAGGCAGGATCGCACTATGCAGCTCAGACCGGCCTTATGCTCATGTTGTAGCCCAAGCTGGCCTTGAACTCACAATGCTCCTCCTACCTCAGCCTCCCTTATTTCATTTCTTGATGGTGATCATTCTTGCTGGGGTAAGATGATGACCATCCTTAATGATGACCATTCTTGGCGGTTTTAATTTGCATTTCTCTAAGGGCCAGTGATGTTGAGTATTTCTTCATATATTCATTGGCCACTTGTACTTCTTATGTGAAGTGTCTATTCATTGAACTTGTCCATTTCTTGATTGGGTCTTTTATTTTGGGTCTAATTTTTGGATTCTTCATGTGTTCTAAATATTAGTCTTCTCTCTGAGGAACAGCTGCCAAATATTTTTCCCATTCGATAGGTTGGTTTTTTCATTCTGTTGGTTGTTTCTTCTGCTGCACAGCAGCTTTTCAGTTTGAAATAATGTCACTTGTTGATTCTCAGAATTATTTTCTGTGCAACCAGGCTTCTGCTAAAAAATTTCTTGCCTATGCCCATGACTGAGAATTTTACTTTTTGTCTTTCAGCAGATAGTGGTTTTGTTTTATCATGCAGATCTTTGACTCATTTTGATTTTCATTTAGTACGTGGTGAGAAACGTGTCTTCATTCAATCTTTTGTATATGAATAGCTGTTTTTCCATCAGTGCATATTTTTGGCTCCTTTGACAAAAATCACATAGTTTAATGTGCTTGGGGTTGTTTCTGCATCCTCACCTCTGTTCAGTTGATCCTGATGTCTCTTCTTGTGCTAGTGCTACAATGTTTTTATCACTGTAACTTGGTAATATCACTTCAAATTCCAGACTGTAATGCCTCCCACTTTGCTATTCTGGGTCTCTTCTGGTTCCATACTAATGTTAGGATTGTTTTCTCCAGTTCTATGAAAATGCTGTTGGTATTTTGATTGGGATTGCATTAAATCTATACCAATTTTGGAAGTATGGCCATTTTGACTGTCTTGGTTCTATCTACCCAAAAGCAGGGGCTAGTTTTTCACTTCTCTGATGTCCTCTTTGATTTCCTTTATCAGAGTACTGAAGTTTTCCCTGTAGAGGTCTTTCACATTCTTAGGTTAATTCCTAAGTATGAAATAGGAGGGGCTGTTTATTTTTGACAAAGGTACCAAACACATTGACTGGAAGAAAGATAGCCTCTTTAATAAATGGTGCTAGAAAAACTGACTCTACACATGCCAAAGATTAAAACTTAGCCCATATCTTTCATCACATACTAAGCTAAAATCAGAAAGGATCAAAGATCTTAACATTGAAACAAAAACATTAAATCTGCTGGAAGTAGAGTAGGTAAAACTCTTGAAGACATGGGTATAGGCAAAGATTTTATGAACAAAACCCCAATTGCATAGGAACTATAACAAAGAATCAACCACTGGGATCTCACCCTATTGAAAAGCTTTTGCACAGCAAGAGAAACCACCAATAGAGTGAAGAGACAACCCACAATGTGGGAGATAATGTTTGCCAGCTGTTCCTCAGACAAAGGATTACTATAGAGAACATAAAAGGAACTCAAAAACATCAGTCCTCTGAGATTTAAAGATCCAATCCAAAAATGGGCATCTGAGATGAATACACACTTCTCAGATGAAGAAATATGAATAGCAAATAAATATGTGAAAAAATGTTCAACATCACCACTGGTAACGCAAGAGATGCAAATTAAAACAACACTGAGAGTCTACCTCACCCCAGAAACAATGGCTATTATCAAGAAATCAAGCAATAACAAATGCTGGAGGGACTGCAGGGAAAAAGGAACCGTTTTCTACTGTTGGTGGCAATACAGACTAGTGCAACCACTGTGGAAATCAGTGTGGAGATTCCTCAAAAGACTAGGACTAGAGGTCCCATTCAACCCAGCTATTCTCCTTCAGGTATCTTCCCAAAAGAATTAAAAATGTCATACCATAACAATATATGTGCACCCATGTTAATAGCAGCAGAATTTGAAATAGCCAGATTTGGAAACAACCCAAATGCCCATCGACTGAGGAATGGATAAAAAAGATGTGGTATTTTTATACAATGAAGTACTATTCAGCCATAAAGAAGGATAAACTAGAGGCTTTTATAGGTAAATGGATGCAATTTGAGACCATACTTATTAGTGAAACAAATAAGACACGTGTAAACATCGTGCTGTCTCATTAGTGTGAGAAGCTGAAAGAAACAACATATGTACATGTGTATGCATATATATATATATATATAAAATAGTTAAAAAATAAATTCGAAGACAGAAAAAAACTAATTGGGGGTGCTATTTTGATGAATTTTCTTAATTTCCTTCTCAGTGGAACTGTTTTAGTGTACGGGAAAGCTATTGATTTTTGAGAATTGATTTTTTTTACTTACTGAATTTGGTTATTAATTCTAAGAGTCTTCTGGTAGTTTTTTCCTTTGGGTCTTCTATGTAGAGGATCATGTCATGTGCAAATAAAAATGATGATTTTACTTCTTCCTGCCTTATGTGCATCATTTTTCTTTCTTTTTTCTTGCCTAATTGCTCTGGCTAATGTTTGAAGTACTATACTGAACAGGAGTGGTGATAGTGGAACTCCTTGTCTTGTTCCTGATTGTAAAGAGAAATCTTGCAGTTTTTTCTCACTTAATGTGATATTGGCTATAGATTTGTCATAAATAGCTTTTATCAGATTGAGATAACATCCTTCTATACTTATTTTCTTTTTCTTTTTCTTTCTTTCTTTTTTTAGACAGGGTCTCACTATGCAGTTCAGACTGACCTCAAACTCACAGTGATATTCTTGCCTCAGCCTCCTGAGTGCTGGGATTACAGGCATTTCTGTCCTTATATTCTTTCGTGTTTTTATCATGAATAGATGCTAAATTTTGTAAAAGACTTCTGTGTCTACTGAGGTGTCTGTTTATGTGATGTATTACATTTTATTGGTTTGCATATGTTGAACCATCCTTGCATCGCTAGAATGAAGCCTACTTGATCATGATGTATGATCTTTAAATGATTTGTCGCATTCCATTTGCCAGTATCTTGTTGCTGATTTTTACGTCTATATTCACTAAAGAGATCTGTCTACAGTTCTCTTTTTGGGTTGGATTTTTGACTGGTTTTGGAACCAGGATAACCTCCAGCGATGACTTTGAGAGTACACGTTCCCTTTTAATTTCATTGAAGAACTTGAGGAGTATTGGTGTTGTTTTCCCTGAAGTTTTTTTTAGAATTCAGCAGTGAATTCATCCAGACATGGACTTTTCTTAGTTGGTATTTTTTTTATTGCTGCTTCAATTTCATTGCCTGGTATTGGATTGCCCAGGGTTTTAAAATCTCTTTTGGTAACTCATATGTCTAGTGAATATAGTTCAGTTTTGGCAATTCATATGCATCTAGGAATCTTACCACTTTCTTCTGAATTCTCATTTTTTGGCTTGCATGTTTGCAAAGTAGCTGTTTTTTTTTTTTAATCTCCCCTACCAGGTTAAGTATGCAAAGTAGCTGTTAATAATGTTTTTTATTTCAGCAGTGGCTCCTGTGATTTCACCTTTTTCATTTCTAGTTGCATTGCTTTTCCTTTTTCTTTGGTAGATTGGCTAAGTGTTTGTGTATTTCATTTTTTTGAAGAACTCGTCAATCCATTGAATATTTGTGCTGTTGTTTTGGTCTCAATTTTATTGATTTCTGCTTTGATCTTTATAATTTCCTTCCTCATACTATATTTGAATTTCTGGATTGTTCTGGTTTTTCTAGGACCCTGAGGTACATTGTTAGGTCATTTACTTAGGCTGTCTCTCTTTTTGTGACATGCTCATTCACAACCCTAAACTTCACTTCGGGACCAGTTTTAGTCTGTCTCTTAACTTCTGATATGTTGTACAGTTATTACTGTGTAGTTCTAGAAACTGTCTTCTTTCTTTCTCTTTTTTTTTTTTGTGTGTGTGTGTGTGTGTGGTGCCGGGTATTGAACTCACGACCTCACATTTACCAGGCAAGCACTTGAGGCATTAAGCTAAACCCCGGCCCCTTATTTCTTTATTAAATTTTTTTCTAACTCATCGTTTATTTTAAGAATGGATTGTCTAATTTCCTTGCATTTGCATAATGCCTGTATTTTCTTATTATTGAAGTTTAGTCTCATTTTACCATGACTGGATAATATGCACGACATCATTTCAGTTCTTTTATATTTACTTAAGCTTGCTTTATTGGTTAGAATGTGAGGTTTTGGGGGGAGAAATTTCCACGTGCTGTTGAGAAGAATGTGTGTGCTGCTGTTGTTCAGAGGAACGCTCTGTAGATGTCTATTAAGTCCATTTGTTCAAAGGTTTTGTTCAACTCTGATATTTCATTGTTGATTTCCTAACTAGTTGGTTTGTCCTCTTGTGATAGTGGGATATTGAGGCCCTCACTATATTCATGTTCATATTTCTCTGGTCTTTTAAGTTCAATAGAACTTGTTTTATGAAGTTGGGTAAACCATTACTTGGTGGATATAAGTTAGTAATTGCTACTGCTTCCTGTTGGACTGTTCCCTTAGCCAATATGTCATCACCATCTTTGCCCTTTTTTTTTTTTTTTTTTTTTTTTATGGCACCGGGGATTGAACTCACAACCTCGTGCCTGCCAGGGCAGGCACTTAAGTCACTGAGCCAAACTCCCAGCCCTGGTTTTTTGAGGCAGGGTCGCTTTGTAGCCCAGCCAGCCTCGAACTCACAATGCTCCGCCTACCTCAGTCTCCCGAGTGCTGGGATTAAAAGCGTGCGCCACCACGCCGGGCTATCTTTGCCCTTTTTGATTACTTTTGACTTGAAGTCTACTTTGTCTGTATATAGAATAGCTACACTTGCTTTTACTAGGTTCCTATTTGTCTTAGTTACTTTTTCATTGCCAGGATAAAATATCTAACACCCACAGGTTAAAAGAGGAAAAGTTCATTTTAGTTTAAAAGTTTATAGAGGATTCAGTCCACAGTAGGCCAGCTCCAAGGCAAGGCAGCATGACATAGGAAAAACAGTTCACAGCATACAAGCGGGAGACAGCTAGCAGTGAGCCTTCCTTTCCCTTCTTATTTCATTTAGGCTACAAGCCTATTGATTGGTGCTAACAACACCTAAGGATGGGTCTTCCTATTACCCACACCCAGAACTATGCTAAACCAATTAGTGGACTAATCCAATTATTGCACACCCGTGATTCAGCATCACCCATGATCCAGCCACTTCCAGAAGCCCACCTAGAACAGTGAATGAGCTTTGGGGGGACATTTTAGATATAAACAAAAACTATATTGCATGGAATATAGTTTTCCATCCTTAGACTTTTAGTCTGAGTTTGTTTTGGGGGTTAAATATGTTCCTTGTATATAGAAAGCCACAGCAGTTTCTTTCTTTTTCCTTTTTTTTAAAACAAGGTCTCACTATGTAGTTTAGGTTAGGCCTCGAACTTGTGGTAATCCTCTTGCCTCAACTTCCTGTGTGCTAGGATTATAGGTGTGCACCACGATGCCTGGCTGGAGTTTGTTTCTTGATCCATTCTGCCCATTTGTTTTTAATTGTGGAATTTAGACCATTTATATTGAGAGTTATTATGGACAGTTACTGACTTATTCTTGTCATTGTCTTATTTTCCTGTTGCTGATTTTCTCTTTCCCTTCTACTTAACTGGTCACCCTGCCTAGTATATTTATTGTATTAGACCTTTGGTTACTGTTAGCTTCACTGTCTCTTTCCAGGGCATCTTTCAGAATTTTTTGGAATGCTGGTTTGGTGGTCATGAATTTATTTAGGTGCTCTTTGTTATGAAAGTGTATTATTTCTCCAAGAATTTTGAAAGATAGTTTTGCAAGATACATCAGCCTGGGTTGTAAATTGTTTTCTTGGAATAAGAAGCTCTGCACACTCTCCTGGTTTTTAAGGTTTGTGTGGAGAAGTATGCCATAATTCTAATGAGTTTACCTTTATAAGTGGTTCCTTGTTTTCTAACCATTTTAACCATCATGAAAGAGTACTGCATATTGACAATCCTAAACATCAAAATGCTATGAATAGCTTCTGTTGAATAAATATTCATTTCTCATCACTGTAAAGTCAATAAATCCCAAGTCAAACCATTTGTACTGACAAGTCTGAGGACTACCGGAAATTCTTGGTACCTATAAAAAATTACTACCCTGATTATAACATTGCATGAGTGACCAGGAATTATGTTTTCCATTACCCAATTCTATTTAAGTTCCATAATCTTTGTGGTCTTTGTGAAACTGACAAAAATTCTGTAAATTAAAATTTTTCTTCTTTAAGAATGAACCAGGGTTCAATAAATACTGTGCTTTATAAAAACAGAAACAATTCTCAGAAATCTCTAATTTTATTCCTAAGTTAATTTAACTAGATAGAAGATATATGATGACTTTCTAAAGTTTTATCCAGTTTCTTGAGTTTTGTGCAGTTTAAAACATCCTTTCACAGTTTTTTAAGTAAGTTATAAAGTTACTTCAGGTAGGGAATGCCTCAGGAATTAATATTAAATCTTTTCTTTATTATCCTTATTCATGGTGTACAAAAATGCAGTATCAATGTTAAAAGTAACAGAAATTCTGTAGGTCCAGAGAACTGCAGACTGCTGGGTCTAGAAACATAGTGCTAAAGAGTAAAATTTACCCATAGCAAGAGACTGAAGACAAATAACTGCAAATACAGAACCTGAGAACTGGGTGCACAATAGACAGCATGTGACAAAGGGTGGAATGTCAAAGGATATTTTATCCCAATTCATCCTGTTAAGAGAAAAAGCTGGAGTGTGGAGACTTTGCTAATGATTATCAACTGAATACGTATTTCTGGGTTTGTTCCCTAAGATTTACAAATTAAAAACATGCTTACAACAAATGTGTTTATTTTTCATTTTAGTCATAACAAAGTAGTTCTCATAAGATGAAATTTGGTGGCTGACTTCTGACCAAGAACAAGATCTTCAAACCATTTTGTTAATGGGTAATCCGACTGTTGCTCTCACATGTCACTCCGATCCACTTGACATTAACATCTTAATATCACAAATGAGCAAACAGTTCTCAATGTCTTCTTCTAATTGAAGAGGGCCACATGTTATCCTTGGTATGGTCTAGAGTTGTATCATTTATGTGAATTAAACCTGCTGAAACCATTCGAGGACTCGGAAATTTTGCAGGGTAACTTTCTCGTTTTTTAGGCTCCGGGGCGGTATATGGCCTTGAAGCATGTTTTCCCTGATTACGGCTACAATCTGAATTCTTTCTTACCAGTCTTGTTCTTGATTTTGTTTTGGTAGGGTGCTTAACTGGGGTCACATAAAAATCTTCATACTTATCCAAGCAATCCTAAATGGTAAAATAAATCATTAAATTGGTAAGTTAGGCTTTTTAAAAATACATTTTAAATTTATAAGGACTAAAGGTTGTAATAGCAACAGTTCAAGACAGAGTAAAAGTACTGCATATTTCTTGGACAGTTCTTAAACTCAGACCCTATACCCAATGCTGCCTGTTAGATAACCATCTTGGCAATCATGCTTTAAAGAAATCTTATTGTTTAAAAGTATCTGCTATTTCAACACAGATGGAAGATAGGAAGCTGGAAACCAGAAAAACTTAAGAGAATTGTTCTCAGGGGTCAGACTCCTAGGTAAAGTTGGCGAGCCTATTTTCCAATTTTTCTCTACAAAAATGTCTCTCTGACCCCAAATATAAATTATGAACTTTTTTTTTTTTTTTTTTTTTTTTTTTTGGTACCAGGGATCAAACTCACAACCTCATGCCTGCCAGGCAGGCACTTAGGTCACTGAGCTCAATCCTCAGCTCAACTTTTAATACTTTACTCTTTATATAACCAAAATTTTGATCTTTCATTCTTTAAAAATTAATTTAATAAGTATCTTTGTCAGTACGTATGCATACATACAGACAGAGGGAGAGTACGTGCCACATCCAAGAATATGGTTGTTGATTGCACTAAAAATAATTTTAGATTTTTATGTGCATACTAAGAATAAAAACAAGTACAACATTCAGGGAAACAATCGGAAACTATATACTACAATAATAAGAAAAAGTGGTAAATCTCTTTTTTCAAATTTTTTATAATATGGCTAGATTTTGCAATAAAAATATAATAATCTGTATGTACTTCCTAAAATATTACTAATCACCCTCATACTTGTATAAATTATTTTCCTCAGCAGTTTGAGCAAGTTGTGTCTTTACACCTTGCAGATATAGCCATGGCAAGGGAATGGGCTGCTTTGATTGGAGACAAGGTGGGAGTGAACTAACAGAACTGCTAGATCAGAAAGGTTGAGCCAGATCGATGAAAAACAGATTTCCAAAAAAAGAAGATATGAAAAGTCTAAAGACCAATTTGCCCTTCTTTATACTTTTGCTTGAGTTTGGAGAAGGCAGGGAAAGAAGCTTCCTCTTGCCTCTTATGTACATAGAATAATAAGATAAACCACATTATTGCAAGAGTTTCTACTATGATGTCAAATGATATCTAACTTCAGCTCCGCAGTCTATAACTGATTGCCGGAGACCCCGTGGAAAGGCATGAGGACACATACCACTGGCTGCTTCTCTGGGAAAGCCTACAACTCAGCCTCTCTTTTTCTCCCCACCCCACTTCCGCTGCCCTTTCCCGTTTTGATTCCTTTGGGAGATCACTAGAGTTTAGAAATGTCTCTCTGGTTATCTGACAAACACTCTTTTAGGATTCAATTCTCTGTTCTCAGTTTTACTAGACAGAAAATTTCAGGAACAGCTGGCCTAATAAAGGAGAGTGACAATTTTCCTTGCACACTCTTAGGAAAAGGATTGCAAGATGATGTGTGATCTTACCCCCACTTAACATAAGCACTATTTCTTACATCATTTGAAGAGGGGACATTAAAGATTTGTTTGAAGAACTTAAGAAAATCCCTTTTGTCTAAGAAATATGAATTTATCTTCTTCTTTTTTCTAATATGCACACACATGCTAAATACTAAATTACTGAATTTATATAGAAAAGTTAAGAGTATAAACAGCACTGACATTTAACCTAGCATTATATAGCTAACAGAATACTTAACTGTACAACTATCCTATATAATATATAGCTATACAACAGTTGCCCTACCATTATAAAGCTAATAACTCCCTTTACTGTGGAAAAGCAATTCAAATAAACTATTTTGAAATTAGATTTATTTTCTCACTTAAAGGCAGAATTATACACATAAAATTATCAACTTAATATAAAATTTTCTGAAGTATGAGTCATGTCTATTATACATACTAACAAAGAAGAGCCACTGCTCCAGAAAACTAAAATAAGTTATTCCTAGATTTTAACTTTGCTTTAGAATAGTTTTTATGAAGTCTAGTAGCAGATTTTTCATTCTATTTATTTTATATTAGTATTTTATGTTAGTATTTGAAAAAGATTTTATTTCACAAGATATCTATGTATGATACAACAAGGGAGATGGTGAAGGAAGAAAAGAATAGACATTAAATTTAATAATTTTAATTCATAATCCAATAGTTATAAATTTTGCACATCCCTAATCCTTAGCAGATAGCTGGCACATAGTAGAAACTTCATATTTATTTACTGAGATAAATAATTCCGCCCTCCGGAAAAAAAAAAAGCTCCTATATTTCTGGGAAAAGAAAATCTCAGTTTTTTTCCACAGTATCTGGCCACTGCTAATGGCTGTACAGGTTGTGTCACCCAACAGCCCATGGCTAACCTGAGTCAGAGCTGAGGTTCAGACCACTTTCCAGAGTGTGCTTGGCTCTGATTTGAGTCAGTCTGGAGGGTCTGCCCAGGGGAAAGGGTATTTTTAAAAAATTTGTGTACCAAGGAGTATTCACTTTATTTCATACAAAGGCACTAAGAACCTTAACAGTTCCCTAGTTTTCTGATTATATTTTGAATTAAGTGTGGTACTATTTGAATTTTAGAAAAATATTTAAACTTAGAGAACTGTATATTTTGGAGCCATCAAAATTACACACCCATTTTCATACAGGCACATGTATACAAAGGTAAATTATTTACAGAACTTACTAAGTATAGAAACAGAAAACAGAAAACAGAAAAAATATTCTTACATGTATGGTTGTTCTTGCAGTCCAGTGAAGCAAAGTCTTTGGAACAGATTTCCTTAGATGGGTGGTTGTGGTGGGCAGTGTGTTTGGTAATATCCTACCTATGTTGTTAGATGGCTTTTTACATTTACCAGCATATTTTCTTTCTTTTTGAACCCTGGGTTTGATATTTTCTCTCTTTAGCACCTCTGGGAAGAAGAATGATTTAGAGTTTTTCTCATCTGCTTTATATTTAAATGATTGTGATTCAGGGAACTTGGCATATTCATCGCAAATTTCATTTTGGCTCATATACAGAGTTTGTATGGCTTTTTGGTATTGCTCAAATGTTACTAGGTGTTTTTTGTTGTTGTTGTTATTTTCTCTCAGTCTCTGAAAATACTGGTCAAATGTTGCTTGTTCCTTAGTCTCAAAATTGAAATGAGTTGAAGTGTGAGCGTGGTCTAAAGGGAAAGTAGAGCTATGTAAGTAATCTTCATTGTCCCTAGGCATACAGCAATAAGGAATTCTTGGAAATGGTGACAATATTGTTTCAGGGTTTTTTCGAAGAGTCAGTGTGTAAGTGTTAATATGTTCCCCTTTATCAACAGGATTTGTTTCAAAGCAAGCTTTTGATAAAATTGTTTCTGATTTACCATTCATACTATACCAGTCTTGAGTCTCTGTTCTATACATAGAGATTTCTGCTCGAGGAGGTTGCATGAAACCATATTCCTTCTTGTGTTTCTTAAGCAATACATTTGTAAGTCTTTTTGATGATATATTTAGTGGAATTGCCTGGCTATTGTTGGGATAAGGCTGTGTTTGCATTACATTTAGTGCTTTAGATCCTTCTCTAAAGTAATCATTTTTCTGTTGCCAAAGTGTTGATGTATTTTCTTTTGAATTGTGTAAGGAAGAATATTCCTTTTTTTCCTTCCTGATAAGTTCTGTTTCTATATGTTCATCCTCAGTAATATTTTGTAAAGTTGTGCTTTGACTGGTTTTTGAACATTTATTTTGCTTTTCTGAATGCTCCTCTATAAAGCCATTATCACTTCTAAAAGGTAAATCTGTTTTTCTGTATTTTGAGGAACTTGAACTGGAATTAAGTAAATTTGTATGTTGGTTGATCTCTTTTAATTGCTTCTCTGTCATTAGTCCTGATTTTAAAAGTTTTTCTATAAAAATGCTCTGGAGATGTTTGCTTAAATTCTCCTTTAGATTTAATAATTCAGTTTCTGTTAAAGTTATAAGATAATTTCTCAGAGATTTGTCTAAAGGATATTTCATGCTTACTTTAAGCCATCTACCAAAATTCTCCATTTTATCTTGTCCTAACTCATAAAAAGATCTGGAGGTACTTTCAGCTCTTATGGAAGATATTTTTGAGTGCATTGTTGGTGCACATTCTGTCTCAGTAAGTAAACTGCTCTCTGAATAGTCTTTAAGCAAATAATTTTGGAGAATTTCATTTAAAAAAGATCTTAGCTTTATTTCTAAATGTTTACCTATAAAATTATTTTTAAAATTATTTATAAAACTCACAATGTCTTTTACAGTTTCTGAATATTTGTCCTGAAAAATATTTTGCCCGTTCAATTTTGCTTTCTCATTCATCAAATAGAGATTTTGGTAGATTTTTGGTAAATCCTCCTTGGTGATATGTCCTGTCTCTGAAAGTCTTTCTAGAAGATAATGCTGTATATATTTACTTAATTCAAATTTTAAACCTTTTATTTCTGATTCTGAGAGTTCTTTTAGAAATCCACGCAGTTTTGGACTCAAAAGAGGTGTTCTATCTGCTTTATTAAAGTTCTCTTGGATTTTTTCAAGACGTTCTGTATCACTTGGGTAAGAACGCGGCATCAGTGTTTCTGATTCTTTTCCTGCTTGCCGCCTTCTTTCAGACTGATTAGGTTTGAAAAAAACATTAGAAATGCTCTCTGATGGGGATGTTAACATTATTGCCTCAGACTTATTAAATGTACCCATTAATAGGTCACTTAAACTTTCTAAAATAGAATTTAGATCATTTTCTCCTCCATCTAGCCTCTGATCTTTACTGGCCCCATATGGTTTTTTGTGTGGTGTTGAATGATATTTCGAATCTTGTAGCAAAGTATTTTGGTTGCCTCCTACATATTTTGAATCTCCTAAGGAAATACTTTGGCTGCCTTCTCTAAGTTCCACTCCACCTGCTTTGGGAATGACAGGTCTCTTCTGCCCTGAAGGTTTTGTCTTGCTTTCGATATCTGAAGAGTCCACTGTGGAATCCTGCCCTGCTTCTTCCGGAGAGGCTGCATGCAGTGGAGGCTGCATCTGGTGTTCTTTTCCTAGTTCTGTCACTCTGTTTATGCCAGATTCTAAAAGAGCATTCGTAGGAAATGCTTGTATTATCTGGCTCATAACAGCACTGGGCCATGGCAGTTCTTTTTCCACATCTTTTTCTCCAGAGCGAACTAGAATCTTTGAAGACAAACTTCTCTCCTGCTGCTTCATCTGTGTCTTACTCAGCTCTTTGGCTCCTGCCTCCAGCTGTGAGAAGACAGGTGCGGTGAATATTTCCTTTATAACATAGTCCTGTGTATCACTGTGTAAACCTGATTGGCAGCTAGGTATTTCACATAGTAAATATTTCTTTTCGAAACTACTCTTTTTTTCCATTGGAATCATGATTTCACTAGCATCTAAATGTTTTTCAGAGTCATGTCCTTTTACCTCTAGAGATTTTCCTGGTTTACCTTCTGACTGTAATTCTGCAGAAATGCTTTTAATTGCATCATATAAAAGAGCCTCTGAATTTAAAATGTGTTTTTCTGAAAGCCAAGTATTTACATCTTGCATGCTTTTAAATACTTCATCTTCTAAACTACGTGATGGTTCCTTGTGAATGCTCAGAAATGGAGAACTATTTTTCTCTATTACCTCGGCATTCTTACGGATTTCTGATTTACCAAACATGTCTGAAAGATTTTGCAGATTTTTACTTAAAATTGACTTGAGCCTCCCTAGTTGTTTTAAATTTTCCACGTGGGAGGGAGGACTTAAGGACTTTGACAGATGACATTTATTTTCAGGTCCTATCATTGATGATTCCCTTACGAAGTTTGGTAAAGATACACTTGGCAGTCTTTCTTTTAACATAGAGTGTGGAGTTTTCATTGTGATATTAGCATCACAAGCTAATTTATCCTGAGAGCCCAAAGTGTTTGTTGTGCTGATAGCAGGATCACATGAAAACTTATTCTTTGTGTCTGAGATTGTTTTTGCGATGGTGATAGGATAACTGGTTGTACTGGGAGATCCTGCAGTCTTTGAACCTGTTGCATAAGGAGGATCTTGGTCTTCATACTCTATATCCTCTGCAAGTAAAATGTTTCTATTTTTCCACATATCTTGTTCTTTGCGACTTCTGACTGATATTTTGTTGTCTGTAGTCCTTAAATTGTCCTTGTTTGTAAATTCTGGAATCTGCAATAATAAAAAAGTAATTCTGCTGCATGTATTCTGAATTTATCATGAATTTTCTAGTCAGTATTTGAGCAATCTGTCAATTTATATTTTCATACTCTTCCACAAAGGGAGAAAACCAACTGCAAATACTTTAAATTTAAACTGTAAATACTTTGAAATTAGAATAAAGTTTTAAAACAAAAGTTTCCTAACTATGATACTATTTTGTGTCCATGTGCTTTTTGCTGTCTAAAATTTGGTCAAGAGGGTGGTTTATTCACTTTCTTTTTTGACATGAGGTCTCACTGTGATGCCCAGGCTGACTTCAAAATCCTGGGCCTCAGTGATCCTCCTGCTTCAGCCTTAATATGTCATAGCAAAGCTGGTTTTAGATGCATATTGCATGACTTAGACATGATTGAAAGAGAACAATAAAATAATCTCTGGCTTACAGGGAAATTTCAGTATAATATCCATAAGCAACTATAGCTCTGGTATCAGGTTATTCTATTGTTATGGTTTATATCTAGATTTCCCCCCAAAGCCTCATGCACTCCTACGTGGAGCTTTTGGGAAGCAAGTGTATCATGGGTGCATGATACTCATCAGTGAGTCAGTCCACTATTGATGAGTTTATAACTCAATGAAATGCTAGGACGTGAAGCCTGGTCAGAGCAGATGAATCACAGCAGTAGGTCACAGAGGAGGTGGGGGCTGTGGCCTGGAAAGGTAGACCTCTTTCCTCCTTACTTGATCTCTCTCTGCCTCTCTCTGCTTCTTGCTGCCATTCTATGAACTGTTTCTCCTCTGCCATGTTGCCCTTCTTGGACCCAGCTGACTATGGACTAAAACCTCTACAAACTGTGAGCTAAAACAAACCTTTCCCCCTTAGATCTGTGAGTGTCAGGTATTACATCTCATGATGAGAAAGTAACTAAGACATCTATCATTGAAATAGTCTTCAAAACAAAGTCTCTAGCAGGGCATGGTGGCACATGGCTGTAAACCCAGCAGAATGGTGAGTTCAAAACAGCCTGGGAAATTTAGTAACTCAGGAAACCCCAACCCAAAATAAAAAGTCAAAAAACCAAAAATGGGGACTGGGGATACATTTCAGCATGAATTCACTATGTCCAGTCCCACTCATCAAAAAAATCTCTTACTGAAAAGTTTTGTTCATATAACCTCTACATTATTCAACAGAAAAACACAAAATCTGAAATAATCACTCTAATACTGTATTTTTGGTATTTCAACTTAGTAATTAAAATTTCATATTATGGATATAACTTATAACAGGTTTTCAAATTCTAGCGGACACTAGATGATATATTTAAGCATTGTTTGGGTTTTCTTGAGAAATACAGATTTCCAGCTTCCATTTCCAGATTGACAGTCACTGTTAGATGAGATCTGGAGTGATGTAATTTGTAATACAGCCAGGCACCTATAATAAGTATTCCAGAATTATATACTATATAATTAGATATCATTTAATTATCATTGTTTTAATTATGAATTATTTATTATATAATTGTACTTATGAGTTCTATGCATAATTTATATAGAAATATATCTCACTATATATTGTGGCATTCAAATAGAGTAACTCAGAACTCACCTGATGTTTTGTTTTAAATTCTCGTTTGAAATGTACTGACTTCTGATCTTTTGGTGAAAACTCCACCTTAAAAAAAATTTTAACATTAGAGTATTCGTAATGCAAAGATGTTTCCCAAGATGTTATAAATATACATATATTTTAATCTAAAAATATTTTCTTATAACTACTGTACTTTAAAAATTATCAAAGAAAAAAATTTTAATTAACAAAAAAACCTGTGGGCATATATTACTTTCCTTGGTATTATAATTTTCACCTATAGAATTTATGAGCCAAGTTACACCTCTCTCCTTTTAAGTTGTGCATGGCAGGCATTTTACTTCAGCAATGGGAAACTTGACAAATACACTCAAGACTTTCAAAAAGAAAAAAAATAGAAATAATATAGAACTGTCAGAACAAATGTAATCTGATCTTAAAATGTTGTGAAATGCTTTTAAAAATAAGTAACAACTGACATTACACTGATGCAGTATTTTGCAGATGATCATCTCAGCCAATCCATCTCTAACTGGCATTGTTGCTGGGTATGTTGGCACATGCCTGTGATCCTAGTGCTTGGGAGGCTGAGGCAAGAGGATTGTCATTAGTTTGAGACCAGCCTGAGCTACAAATAAGTTCAAGGCCAGCCTGAACTACATAGCATGACTCTCTCAAAAACCAAAACCAAAAATTGGAATTGTTAAATGAATACTTAAAAATGCTTAAAGAAATAGTTGTTGCTAAATCCTATCGTAAAGAAACTGTTACATGTGTGCCTAACCCACAGCCCATCAGCCACACGTGCCCTGGACAGTTAGGAATGCAGCACCACAGATTATAAATGTTTAACATTATTCCTTGATTTTTATTGATGTTTTTCATTACTCGACTGTGCTGCTGGAGTGTGAACTGTGTAGCTGAGAAGAGAACGTTTTATAGGGCAGGGCACTGTACTAACTCTGCCTCCTGTGCTGCCACACACAGTCCGGGGAATCGAAACCAGCATGCATCAGAGCTGATATCTATTTGTGCAACTGGTAAAATACAGTGATTACCAGTAACAGTATTTCAACACACTTAAATGTGTGTGTCCTGCTATTAAGTAGACATACAAGTTTTGTTATTTAATTATTAATCTTGGGCTTGTGTTATCTCATAAAATAATAAGGTAAAATTTAAATGCTTAAAATGTTAAAATTTAAAAAGCTCGTTGTTTATGTAATAACTATATTATATGTTTTATGTGCAGCCCAAGACAATTCCTCTCCATTCACTGTGGCCTGTATGAGCCAAACCGTTGGACACCCATCTGTTACAGAGTCACAGAACCATTACATTTTTAGAAATGGAGGCACTTTAATGATAATCCAGTCCTGATCCTTATTTACAAAGAACCCGAAGCTGCAGCTCCTTGCCTCAGTCACTCAGGTGGCTAGTAACCTAAATTCCGAGGACCCGAAGTCTTCCGCGGTTGCAGCGAGGGCGTCTGGGTGGCTCTGAAGGAGCCTGATGCACAGCCATGGTCCCAGCTCATCCAGAGAAAACCTGACTCCATCTCCTTACAGGACACTCGGTACTTCAAAGCTCTGTCCTATGTGTTGTCTCCTTTTATAGTAAGCTAATTAAAAGAATTAAGTGAAAGACATTTCCATATGAAGTACTTTGGGATTTCATTTTAAGTTTTATTAAAATGAAGTAGCTAACAGCATGACCTGTCCTTAAATCTTCAGTGGCTTTCTACTTTGGCTGTTATTTACTGCCCTTGCACAGTGACTCAAAACTACCTCTACAATTCCCTCAATATTTTCTTATATATCTCCCCCCATCTAACCAATCGTGTCTGTCTGAATTTTTCAAATACATCTTGTTTTTCTAAATCTTTACTTTTGCTTATTGCTTTTCTTTTCCTTGAATTCCCCCAAATCCCCTTTAAAACAGTTTAACTTCTAACATTTGAGAGACCATTGCTTTAAATGAATTTAACAGAAAATTTTAAATTAAAGGTAAATGAAACATGTATGTATTAGTGAGCTTTAAATTACGGGGACAAAATACCTGACATACACAATGTCATGGAGAAGAGGTTTATTTGACTTATGGTTTCAGAGGCTTCAGTCCATTGTTGTCTGGCTCCAAGGCTGAAACATGGTGGCAGGATGTGGCAGAGAAAAGCTGCCTGTTTCATGGCAAATATAAACTTAATGTTATGACAAATCTCCTATATCACTTTTTTCTCTTTTAGGAATAGCTTAAATACTTGTTCCTCAATTATTATTTAGGAGCAATTGACTCAAGCATGGAAATCATTGTATCTGTCAAGCAATACAGAAAAGCCTTTTATCTGTTGTTGGTTTCATGAGGATTCAATGGTCAATGGAATGAATGCCTCCCATTAAATTATGTGAGTAGCAAATTGTATTAGTTGAATTCCATTTCTTATTGATTTTTAATATAAAATATACAATATGATCCCATGGACAAAGTTTACAAAATGATAAAAGATTGTGGTGAGTAAAAAGTACAGTTAAGTCTAGGTCATCCATTTCTAACATCCTATATAAAACTTAATGCTCTTTTCTTATTTTCCCTTTTCTTTCCTCGATACTTTTTGTTTCCTACCTCCATATGTAGTCTTAGATGTTGCTATTTTATGTTGAAGCTTCTCTTTCTAAAGAGTGTTATTTAAGTTTAAAAAATTACAGAACAGTATAGATAGTGCCATAACAGAAATAACAATGAAACAACTGAGTAACTCCTTGGGTGTTTTTTTCTTCCAGTCTACAATTAATTCTCCAGTTACAAACATTTGATTCCTTTATAAAATAATGACTACTAGAAGTGCTCTTCCAACTTCCTTTACCTCAGTTGGTGTAGTTTCAGCCTCATTGCTTCTAAACGGGGTATCTGTTTAAAATAGACATATTTTATTTTACATAAACAATAAAAATAGTATTTGCATGTATGCACATTAATAAAACATTACAATTTTTCTTACCACATTCAAAAGCCAATGGAAATCAAAGCAGCTATCCAAAAATAAAAGCTTAGTGAAAACAGGTTGGTGAATCATTGGAAAGATATGAGAGTGGTAAATGAACACAAAGAGATGAAGTGAGAACATGCCTAAAGTGGTTAAGTTTTTCTATTTGCTTTTTTATTATTAATTTATCTGTGTAGTACATAACATTTACATTCCTTGTGGAAAGCTTGTACATATACATAATTCTTTTTTCATCTCCTTTCCCTTCCCTTCCTCCTACATCCATCTCTTGATCCCTCCCCCCTTTTTTTGTCCATGGTTGTAGTACACAATGTTTACCTTTCTTTTGGGAGTTGGTACACGTACACAACACATCTCAATGCTTTTTCTTTGTCCTCTATCCCTCACTTCCCTCTCCCTTTCATCTCTTAAGCCCCTCCCTCTTTGAGAAAGCTCTATCTCCCTATTTGCTATTTTTGTTTTGTTCTCTATTTTTTCACTTTCAGAAACCATGTGATACTTAAGTTTGTGTGTCTGATTTATTTCACTTAACACTATGGTCTCAAGGTGCACCCATTTTCCTACAAATGAATGAAGTTTTTTTTTTTTATGGTAGAGTTGGGACTGTTTAAATACATTTTCTTTATCCAGTCATCTGTTGATGGTCATACAGGCTGCTTCCAAGATTTAGCTATTATGACTTGTGCTGCTATAAATATAGGCATGCATTTGTCACTGTACTATGATGTATTTAACTCCTGTAGGAAGGTATCTAGAAGGAGAATAGCTGGATCAAATGGAATTTCTAGTTTGTTTTTTGAAGAATCTTCACACTAATTTCCACAGTAGTCATACTAGTTTACATTCCTGTCAACTGTAGAATGGTTCCATTTTCCCAAAGCATTGCCAAAATTTGTTCTTATTTGATTTCTGGATGATGGCCATTCTTTCTGGGGTAAGATGGAATCTTAGTGTTTTAATTTGCATTTCTCTAAAGTCAGTGATGTTGAACATTTATTCATGTATTTATCAGCCATCTGTACATCTTCTATGAAGTTCTATTTATTTCAGCTGCGCATTTTTTGATTGTCTTTTATTTTGGGTGTGTCTAATTTTTTGAGTTAATTTTGTATGCTAGATATGAGTCTTCTGAGGAGTTGCTGGCAAAAATCTTTTCCCATTCTGTAGATTATCTATTTACCCTGTTGGTTGTTTCTTTAGCTGTACAGAAACTTAAAATTTGATACGATCCAGTGTGTTGATTCTCAGAACTACTTCCTGCACAACGAGGGTAGTTTAGAAAGTCTTTGCCAACACGTACCACTTCAGGATTTTTACATATTTGTCTTCTAGCAGGTTAAGTGTTTCTGTTTTAATGTTTAGTTAGATCCATTTTGGTTTTAGTTTAGTACATGGCTGGAGATGAGTCTAGATTCAGTCTTCCACACGTGGGTAGCCAGTCTTCCCAATACCATTTAAAAAAGAGGTTATCTTTCCTCCAGTGTACGTTTTTGGGCCCTTTGCCAAAGATCAAGTAGTTGAATATACTTGAAGTTTTTTCTGCATCTTCTACTCTGTTCCACTGAGTCTCACGTCTGTTTTTGTGATAGTACCATGCTGTTTTTATTACATCAGCTTTTTAATATAACTTCAGGTCTGGGACAGTGATACCTCTGCCTTTGCTTTTCTGGTTCCATATGACTGTTAGGACTGTTTTCTCTAGTTATGTGAAAAATTCTATTGAAATTTTTATTGGTATTATTTTAAATCAGTATTTTAATTTTGGAAGTATGTCCATTTTTACTATATTGGTTCTGTTTATCCTTGAATAGGGGATATCTTTCTGTTTTCTGTTCTCTTTGCTCTGTCTTTATAGTATTGCAGTTTTCATTGTAGAGATCTTTCACTTCCATATGCTAATTTCTAAGTTTTTTATTTTTCTTGGTGCAGTTCTGAATAGCATTTGCCCATTAATTTCCTTCTCAGTTAGTTCATTATTAGTGTATGGGATTGCTACTGATTTTTGTGTGTAGATTTTGTGTCCTGTTACATTATTGAATTTGATCATTAATTTTAAGAATGTCTTGGTAGATTTTTTGGGATCTTCTATGTAAGGCTTATGTCATCTGTTATTTATGATATTTTGACTTCATATTTTTCTATGCATATCCCTTTTCTTTTTCTGCCCTCATTGTCTTGCTAATGTTTCAAGTACTATATTGAATTGAGCATCAACAGTGGAAATCTTTGTCTTGTTCCTAATTTTAGAGGAAAACCTTTCAGTTTTTCCCTATTTAATATGATGTTGGCAGTGGGTTTGTCATAAGTGACTTTTATTGGATTGAGATAAGTTCCTTCTGTATCTGTTTTCCTCAGTGTTTTTATAATGAAAGGATGTTGGATTTTGTCAAGGACTTTTTCTGCATGTATTGAGATGATTATGTGGTTTTTGTCCTTGCTTCTGTTTATTGGATTACATTTATTGATTTGCAGATGTTGAATAATTTTGTATTCCTGTGATGAATCCCTCTTGGTCACACAGTATGATTTATTTTTTTCACCAGGGATCGAATTCACAACCTCGCACCTGCCAGGGCAGGCGCTTAAGCCACTGAGCCAAACTCCCGGCCCTAGTTTTTTTTTTTTTTGTTTGTTTGTTTTTTTTTTTTGAGGCAGGGTCGCACTGTGTAGCTTAGGCGGATCTTGTGCTCACGTTGTAGCCCAAGCTGGCCTCGAACTCACAACGTTCCTCCCACCTCAGCCTCCCGAGTGCTGGGATTAAAGGCGTGCGCCACCACGCCTGGCTTGTATGATCCTTTTGATGATTTGCTGCATTCTGTTTGTCAGTATCTTGCTGAGGATTTCTGTATCTACATTCATTAAAGTGATTAGTCTACAGTTCTTTTTTTGGTTGTATTTTTGTCTGGTTTTAAAATCAGGTAACTGTAGCTACCTAGTGGCTGAGTTCCAGGATAAGTATCTAAACTGAAAGCAAAATTTATAAGTCTTCACATCTGCAAAGGCATACTTTTTTTTTTTTTGGTCTTTTTTTGAGACAAGGTTTCACTATGAAGTTCAGATTAGCCTTGAACTCACTTTGTTGCCCAGGTTGGTCTCAAACTCACAGTGATCCTCCTGCCTCAGCCTCCCAAGTGCTGGGATTATAAGCTGTTTTTTATGCTATCTTCTCATTTGTCACTAATTCCAATTAATCTTAGATTAGTCTTTAAATCATCTAGGAGGTGCTGGATCCATTTTTTAAATGTTCTATGTTCTTTTGAAGGTCTGTCTCATCAATTGGCTACCAACAACAGCCCTGTCTTTTAGTCCTGACACTGTCCTCACATTTTAATCTTCTGAATTTCCTTTTGGAGGTTTTTTGTTTGTTTTGTCTTTTGAGACAGGGTCTCACTATGTACCTCGAACTTGAAATGATACTCCTGCCTCAGTCTCCTGAGTGCTGGGATTACAGGCATGTGCCACCATGCTCGGCTACTTTTTGGAGGTTTTTTTGGACTCAATTCATTTCTGTGCTGGTCATGCATGTTTTGCATTTTTCTGTTTAGCTCCTGAATCTCTTTATGAAGAATCTTCTTCAAACTCACTGATTTTTATTTAATTGACCCATTATTTTACTATTTATATCCTCTGTTAGCTTGCTACATGCCTCACTGATCTGTTTTCTTATCTCCTCTGATAGCATTTTGAATAATTGGGGTGTGAAGCTTTTGGTTTCCTTTCCTTTGATGCCCCACAGATCAGCTTTGTGAGAGTCGGGAGTTTCTGGAGGCATTTTGTTGGCTTGTCTTTTCATGTTTCTATTTTTGTTTGTTTGTGTAGAGGCATGAGGGTTGGCTGTAGTGGAAGGCTTTGTTTCTAGTAAGGATACTGTGCTTGGAGGCAAAGAAGGGCTCTACATATTGTTTAAGGGAATAGTCCAACAGCAAGAGGCCACAGTTATTAACAAAATACAAATGGACATAAGAGATCAGATCAACATAAACACAATCATTGGGGACCAAAGTACTCCACCGTAACAAATAAATCAATGACAAACAAATCAACAAAGAAATATCAGAGTTGTACAAAACCTTCAAACAAATGAACTAAATAAATATCTACACAGTTCACCTAACAACAGAATACACGTTCTTTTCAGCAGTACAGGAGACATGTAGGTGTTGTCTACCTTTCAGTTGTATCCTCTGGGTGTGGCTTACTGGCCTTTGCCTCTGTCCCAGGAGCCAACCACCTCCATTTACTTGATGTAGGAGGTTGCTGTGTATTTGACTGAGTATATTTGATCCAGTTCTCCCAGAATATAGTATTGTTATGACCCCAAGGGATTCTGATGACCCCCAAGAAAACCAATTAATACAAAATTAGCATCAACTATGGCATTCAATACAAACTAAATATCAACAAACTCTAAGGACCAAGGAAATGCCATGCTCACCCATAGAAAATAGATCTTTAATTAAAGTGTGAACATCAAGACAAACCAAAGACTGACCTACTATTGATCTACAGTTAATGTCTACTAATTTACCTCTACTGTCAATTGCACAGAATTCAACAGCAA